>CAUYQG010043919.1:0-11032 GCA_963574415.1 Tarsius wallacei | reverse complement strand
AGAGTGAGACTCCAACTCAAAAAAAAAAAAAATACGTATACTCTCCCCCAAATCCACATAAATATCAGGAAAGAGGAAATTCATGAATAACTATACTGTGTATTTTTTATCTTGTTCTCTGTGTGTGTATAGAAATGTTTCCTTTATACTTTTTGACATTTTATACACAGTTTCTTTTTTTGTTGTTGTGTGTGTGTGTTTTGTTTTGGGTTTTTTTTTGTAGACACAGGGTCTCACTATGTTGCCCTGCCTAGGCTGGTCTCCAACTCTTGGTCTCAAGCACTCCTTTGATCTCAGCCTCCTACAGTGCTGGGATTAATGGCTTGAGCCACTGGGCCCATTCTATTGTATACATTTTCTATAATTAATATGTATTTCTTTTAAAAATAGATAAAAACAAACTAAAAAAGCAATCCACCATAACAATAATCAACAGACAACGACCTCAATAGTTGCTAAAAGCATTGGGTTAAAGGTTATTGGGAATAGGGTATTCACACAAAGTCTCAAAGGATCGCCCCTCAAATTACTTTATTAATTACAAAGGGAGGTTTTTTTGTTTGGTTGGTTTTTGTTTGTTTTACAATGGTGAAATCACCCTTAAGGATATCAGTTTAATCAAGTAATTCCATTCAGATCACCAAAAATGTGATAGAATGGCATCATGTGTCTTCTGAGTTAACATCTGAAACAGGATGTGTCATCACTTATGAAGTGTTCTTGCCAAAATATTTTACTCTGAATGTATTTTTGTGGAAAATCCAGACAAATCCGTACTGTGGCGTAGTCTACAAAACAACTAGCTTGGATTTTTAAAATTGTCAATGTCATGAAAACCAAAAAAAGGAATAGAACTGTTTTACTTTAAAAGAGACTAGGCTGGGTGCGGTGGCTCACGCCTATAATCCCAGCACTTTGGGAGGCCAACGTGAGAGGAGTGCCTGAGTCCAGGGGTTCGAGACCAGCCTGGGCAACTTGGCGAGACCACGTCTCTACAATAAATTCAAAATTATCTGGGCATGTTGGCACATTCCTGTAGTTCCAGCTACTTGGCAGGTTGAGGCAGAAGGATCATCTGAGCCCAGCAGGTCAAGGTTGTGGTGGCGGGGAACGTGCCACTGCACTCCAGCCTGGGTGACAGAGTGAGACTCTGACTCAAAAAAAATAAAAATAAAAATAAAATAAAATAAAAGATTCTAAAATGGGTATGGGATGGGGACAGCTATATAAGATTATTGGTACAGTTAGTAAAATGTGAATGTGTACAGCATTAGCTAACTTTATTGTTTCATTTCTTTTTGTTTATATATATTCTATTCTATATACACATATACATATACACACATACATATATATATAAATCCTAGGGTCTTGTGAAGAGAAGGTTACGAGAGACTGGCTTTCTTTTTTTTTTTTTTTTTTGAGTTGGAGTCTCACTCTGTCGCCCAGACTGGACTGCAGTGGCTGCTCCCAGCCACTGCAGCCTCGACCTGCTGGGCTCCGGTGATCCTTCCACCTCAGCCTTCCTAGTAGCCGGAATTACAGGCATGCGCTACCATGCCTGGCTGATTTTTTGCTTTATTGTAGAGATGAGGTCTCGCCAAGTTGCCCAGGCGGGTCTCGAATCTGCTGGCTCAGGCAATCCACTTACCTCAGCCTCCCAAAGCGTGGGATTACAGGCTGAGCCACTGAGCCCAGCGAGAGACTGGCTTTCAAGCAGCCTCCAAAGTGTGGTGGATTCAGAGCCGAATGGGCTACAAAGGGTGGACAGATTTCAGTCTGTCTGGTACTGAGAGAAAAATAGGCCCTGTATCTTAGACAGCCTTGATAAGGTGCCTTTGTGGATGTGAGTAATGGTCAGGCCAAGGGATGAACCGGACTATGAAAGCTGGACAATGGAAAGTCTGGAGCACCCTGACAAGGAAATTCTTCCCCTGAATTGCCTTTTCCTATTGAGATAAGATAATACACAATAAAGCACAAGGCTCAGAAGTGCTGCCACCAGTCCAGCCAGGCGCAGTCTGCACGCAGGCCTGGGCTGAGCCCACGTGTGCCTGACTCTGTCAGCACCTGGGTGGACTCCAGAAGCTGGGACAAGTCCTGACTCCCACCACTCACCAGCTGTGGGACTCCGATTCCCGGTATTCTTGCTCACAAGAAAGAAAAAACAGAAAGGTTTACCATTCTCCTACCATGGAAAGGCTTTTCCAACTCTTAAATGCCATAAAGATATGTTATTATTATTACTTCCTCAGCTTGAAGCAATTTTGTAGGCTCCCCCCCCCCCCACTTTTTTCTTTTAAAGACAGAGTCTTGCTATGCTGCCCAGGCTGTTCTCAAACTTCTGGATTGAAGTGATCCTTCTGCCTTAGCCTCCTGAGTAGCTGGGACTGTAAGTGTGCACCACTGGGCCCAGCTAGTTTCCCCTTTTTTAGGTCTGGTTCCAGATTTCCTTAAAATTCATCTGGATGTCTTTTAGTCTATGAGTACATTTTTATTATGAGATTGTGTGAGTAAAGCCCTTTGAACTGAGGAGGCAGGATTGAGACACTGTGAAATGCTCCATTGTCTCCTGAGTGAGCAGAGTGGCAGAGGATGTCACCCCTTTGATAGCACCTGAACCAGGGAGTAGATCCCGTAGGCAAGCAGTGACTCACCCACACTGTCACCAGTGAGTCAGTGTCCTGGCAGAGCAGACGCTGGCAGCTCGCTCCTTCTGGGGGGAGAAGGGGAGGAGAGAAGGGGTGGGGGTGGGGGGGAAGCAGGGTCTAGACTCCATCCAGGATGTCACCTTGCATCGGGGACAGTAGTGTGGATCCCACAGGGTGAAAGGAGCCCATGCCTTTCGATTGGTCTCCAGGAGGACAGGATAAGCTAATAGGTGTGTGATACAGAGAAAGAGAGAGAGAGTTGAACTCCAAGTGAGGGAGAGCTTTCATTTGGCCCTGCCCAAGCTGCAGTGGTTGCCGGGAGTTTCCTGTTACCAGAGTAATTCCAACACTGCCCACATCACCTCTCCTATAGGACATTTTGGGGAAGATGTCCCATTGACCAGAGAGTTGGATCAGGTGATATGACAGGGCATTTTCAGTCTTAAGAATCTGAGGGCACACCTCATTGATAAGGGTACCTGCATGGTGAATATTTGTATACCTAGCCCTGAATTGTACCCCACAATTTTAAATAAAAAATAAAGGAGGAAAAAATAAATAATAAAAATAAAATAAAATAAAGAATCTGACTTATGTAAGAATCACAGCTTACCACAGCTTCAACCTCCCGGGCTCAGGCCATCCTTCTGCCTCAGACTCCCTAGTATCTGAGAACTACAGGTATGCACCACCACATGCCCGGCTAATTTTTTTATTTTTGCAGAAATGAGGTCTTGCCAAGTTGCCTAGACCGGTCTCAAGTTCCTGGGCTTAAGCAATCCTCTGGTCTTAAGCTCACAAAGTGCTAGAATTACAGGTATGAGCCACTACACCCAGCCTCTAAGCTATTTTTGCCTAGCGATGAATTTTCACGAACCCATCTTCTGCTTAGTAGCCATGTGACCTTGAACATACTAATTACCTTTCTGTGACTTAGTTTCCTCAGCTAAACAATGGGATTATTACTATCTATCCTATCTATCCCATATGGCTGTGATAAGGATCAACAGAGATAAATGATTCTTGGTAAAACCATGCATAGTGTTCTCCCCTTTCAATATTCTATGACCCACAGTTCAGGGGTGACCACTTGAGTGCCTAGACTGGCTGTCCCATGAATCAGCGCAAAGGTCACATTTGCCCAAGGGATCAGCCTTGAGATTGGATTTCACTGGTCATCCTGAGCACAGGGTCACCCCCTGCACCTTTTTCTTCCCCATGCCTCTATCTTCCCTCCTCCCATCCTCCTTTCCCTTATGTTCATTCTGCTGACAGTTTCTGAAGGGTAACTCTGTCCAAGGCACCCTGCTGGGCCAGGGGAGTGTGTAAACAGCACCTAGTGCTTGACTGCAAGTGTGTCTCAGCCTGGTAGGGAGAACGAAGTGCCCAGAGAGAGAGGCTAGAAGGAGCTGGAAGCTAGAAGGCGGAGTGTTCACCAAGAAAACATGGCCTCCTGGGCCTGGCTTTTAAGACCAGATAATGAATTTTCAGGTAGAGAAGGCAGGAGGAAGAGATAGAACAGAGTGCCTGGGCCGAGTGTGGTGGCTCACTTCTGTAATCCCAGCAGTTTGGGAGGCCGAGGCGAGAAGATCACTTGAACCCAGGAGTTCAAAACCAACCTGGACAACATAGTGAGACCTTGTCTCTAACAACATAAACAAATAAATAAAAAATTAGCTGGTGGCATGCACCTGTAATCCCAGCTACTCAGGAGGTTGAGGTAGAAGGATCACCTGAGCCCAGAGGTTGAGACTGCAAGGATCATGCCACTACACTCCAGCCCGGGTGACAGACTGAGACCTTGACTCAAAAACAAACAAACAAACAAACCAGAATGCCTGGATGTGTGTCTTGGGCCTGCGGGCTATGCTTGGCTGCTGTAGCCCTTACCCAGTTTCATCTTCCGCACATCTCAGCCTGTCAAGCACCATCCCCTTAATGACCTAGGAGGAGATCTGGGCAGGCCCTGCATGCCGCTCCTCTCTAAGCAGGAGGATTTGAAATCTAGAAACAGTTCCTGGAAACACTGCTGCCTTCTCATTGGGCCACGCACATGACTATGAAATAAGGCAGCACTTTCCAACCCTGGCTGGACACCAGCATCACCTGCGGTTTGTTTTCCGTGTTGATTTCATTCCAATTTCCCGGCCCCACCCTTCACGTGTTCTGGTTCAGTGACGCTGGGGCGGGGCCCCTGTGATTGGTATGACCTGCTTTCACAAATTTGGGGGTAGAAAATTTCTCAGATGTCTCATCATCTTTGTTTTTCCAGTTCCACATTAAAGAGGGCACATGTTTACTGCAAAAAGGGTCAGAATTCCCTAGTGAAGCTTCCCACCTACCTTGAGTTTCCTGAAAATCCCAAAGACTTATGAAAGCCTAAAAAATGAAGAAGCCAGCCAGATGCGGTGGCTCAGGCTTATAATCCCAGCACCTTGGGAGGCCAAGGTGAGAGAATTGCCTGAGCCCACGGGTTTGAGACCAGCCCAGGCATCTTGACAAGACTTCATCTCTACAATAAATCAAGAAAATCTAGCCAGGTGTGGTGGCACATGCCTGCAGTTCCAGCTACTTGGAAGGCTGAGGCAGAAGGATGGCTGGAGCCCAGCAGGTCAATGCCAGGGTGGCTGTGAGTGTGCCACTGCCCTCCACCCTGGGCAACAGAGTGAGACTACAACTCAAAAAAAACAAAAGAAGAAGAAGAAGAAGCCCCAGTGATGTCAGTCTGGCCTCCAGAGTGCCCTATGTTTCTTCCCTGTGCCTCACTTTCCTCAGTTGTGAAGTGGGAATACAAATATTCTCCACCTCACAAGACTGTGGTGAAGGCTAAGAGGGCACAGGAAACATGATAGCACATAGAAAGTGCTCAGTATATGGCAGCCATTGTTATGAAGGCAGTGAGGCCTAGTGGTTAGGGATTTGGGCTCCAGAGCTAGACTGCCTGGATTCACAGCCTGGGAACCATTCCAAGTGTGTAACCTCCATGCCTCAGTTTCCTTCTCTGTACATTGTGGCTGATAACAACTCCCTTGCAGAACTGTTATTATTTTTTTAAGTTGGAGTCTCACTCTTTTGCCCAGACTAGAGTGCAGTGGCATGCTCCCCGCCACCACAGTCTCGACAGGCTGGGCTCAGGCGATCCTTCTGCCTCAGTCTTCCAAGTAGCTGGAACTACAGTCACGTGCTACCATGCCTGGTTAATTTTTTGATTTATTATAGAGACGAGGTCTCGCCAAGTTGCCCAGGCTGGTCTCAAACCCATGGGCTCAGGCAATCCTTTCACCTTGGCCTCCCAATGTGCTCAGATTACAGGCTTGAGCCACCGCCACCGCCCCCAGCCCAACTGTTATCTTTTTTTTTTTTTTTTGGTTTATTGTAGAGATGAGGTCTTGCCAAGTTGCCCAAGTTGGTCTCGAACCTGTGGCCTCAGGCAATCTTCTCACCTCAGCATCCCAAAGTGCTGGGATTACAGGCTTGAGCCACTGCACCCGGCCCAACTGTCATCATTAAATGAATGAATACGTGTAAGGCCCATTGATCAATGCTGGGCAAATAACACCAAAGAAATGTTAGCAGTTATGATTACCACTGCTGTGCCTTCTCACTGCCTCATGGTGTCACTGTCGGACACCGGTCCTGCCCTGTCCTCAGCTGGTGTCCACCTGCTCCTCCTAGCAGACTTCCAGGCCAGCTGTGGCCCTTCAAGAAGGCACCCCCCATTCCCCTTTTCTAGTCTTGACCAAAGGAACCCCTAAAATAGTAGTTCACCTACATAGCCTCCTCCCGGGACACCAGCTGGCTCTGGATTGCTGAGTCAGACCTGGTTCCAGGCCTACCAGCATGAGGAGTCCCAGCCTCCACTCTCTAGCCTTCTCCTCCCCAGAGACCCACCCCAGGGGTTGCAGATTTTCTTTGACCACCTTGGAGTCTAAAGGATCCAGGTACATCCTTTTCCCCAGTGAGGCTATCCTTTTAATTTATTTTTTCTTTGAATTGGAGTCTCACTAAAAAAATATTCTCCACCAGCCTGGAGTAAATGGTGTGATCATGGCTTACCGTAGCCTCAACCTCCTGAGCTCAGGCGGTCCTTCCACCTCAGCCTCCTGAGTAGCTGGGACTACAGGCACGGGTCACTGTGCCCTGCTAATTTTTTAATATTTTTATTTTTGTAAAAACAAGGTCTCATTATGTTTTCCAGGCTAGTTTCGAACTCCTGGGCTCAAGCAATCCTCCTGCCTTAGCCTCCCAAAGTGCTGGGATATCAGGCATGAGTCACTACAACCAGCCATGGCTATTCTTTCCAAAGAAATTACCACAGTATGTGCTGGGCTCCCCACCTCTGCTTTGGTCAGAAGGTCGTCCTCTGTGGCTCCATGTGATTTACCCTCATAGGGGAGATTCCCTAAGAGATTACCAGATATCAACACCTGCACTTCTGCTGAAACCATGGCCTTGGATTCTAAGGTCATTTTTCTGCTTCCTTGGGCAAGGCGGGTGGGGGGAGGGGTGCCCACATGTTTAATCTTGCTTGGAAACTGTATTATATGTAATCACGCCCCAGGCATGATTCTAATATGCAGCCAAGGAGGAGAATCGCTGAGATAAGAAGACTGAGCCCTAACGGTTATTAAAACTCACCTGCACAGATAGGAGGCTGTGTGCTTATTCCCTGGAGGCTGCCAGCCCTCAGAGCATTTCCATCCAGTAGGCCAGGTTGGCGGAGGGCTGCCTGCACAGTCGTGCCTGGGTGGGGAGCTAGGACAGGCAAGGATAGCATCTCAGAGCGGGTCAGACATGGGGGAACTGTCATCAGCAGCTGCAACAAATTGCTTTTCTCAAGTGAGTTGCCAAATCTCTTGCCAAATAATGCAGCCCTTGTCTGGCTCTCAGGGTATATTTTCAGATGGAAGAAAATATATGTCTAAAGCAGGAATCCCAATATCAGAACCCTCTGTGGGAGCGGAGGTGAACCCTTGGGAGTGGAAGTTGGAAGACAATTGCTGCCCATGGTCAGCGAGGAAAGCCTCGGCTCCAGTGACCTCATGGCTCTTTTCTGTCGCCGGTGACCGGACACTCCCTTCCCCTCTGCCCACCTCCACCCACAGGCATATCAGACAGATGACCACATGAGAGCAAGGGAAAAGTGTTCCCCATCGATAACAAACATTCTCACGTGCTGCCACGGCTGCCGCCGCCCCGACCTCATCCCCCAAATGTCCCGTGATGTCAGGCTGAGCACGGCAGGTCAAGGCCAGCCCAGAGCTCGTGCTCTCTTTCCCTGGAGACCCAGGCATTTCTGAAAAGTTGCATAAGGGCAGATGCCTGGTCATGCCTGAAATTCTTTGTGTGAAGCCTTTAGCTCCAGTAGCTCAGGTCTCATCTGTGTCCTGGCTCACGGTGTGTGATTTTGTTTTTCTGAGCCGTATTCCCTGGGAAAAGTAAGAGAATACTTCTGTATCTCCGCAGTGGGGTCAGCCAGGCAGCCTGATAGGGCACGAAGCAGGGCGGAGCTGGACCAAACGTGGCCCGAGTGCCCCCTGCAGAACCTCAGAAAGGAGTCTCTCCGATGCTTGTGATCTCTGGCAGTGAGCAGCCCTGCAGTTTCCCCTACCCCGGAAGTGTGTGTTAGTGATAAAGAAGGAATATTGTGAGGCCAGAGTCCCCTGGGTATCACCATTCGCAGGAGATCACCCCAAACAGCCCTTTCCCCACATGATCGTGCTCTCAAGCCTCTGACGGCACCCCAACCCTGCCAGGCCTCCTACTTGGCTAAATATTTGGGAGCTGAAACAATAGCCTCACTACAGAAGTGGTGGGCAGTTACTGGAAAGTCACGTGACTGTCCGAACTGAACCAATTTGTCAAAGACCATTTTCCTTTCACTCATCACCTCCCCCACACCCCACGATAAGATAGGGTCCCCAGAGCACAATAATCCTTTCCTGAGATACAATTTGGAGGCTCCCGAGAAAAGAAACAAAAGTGAGGCTAATTTTGGCTTTTCTGAGACTAAAGAAAAGCACGCTGGCAGGCCCTGTCCTGCTCAAGGAAGCCAGGGTGGGCCTTGTTTCGTCCCTCCTGGGTATCTGCTCAGATCTCCAAGGGATTTGGAGAACAATGCAAGGGCTGAGGGGAGATGGGAACAGAGTCTAGGCCCTGACTACAGTGGCCAAGCCTTGCCTGGGCTCTGAAGAGATCTCTAAAATGATAGCTGTGGCTTCAGACTTTAAAAAAAAAGTTCTTTTCACTACAAATTTCTCACCATCTACCCCCCCAACTATATCAGTATGTATGTATGTATTTATTTTCTGAATCAGGATCTCACTCTGTTGCCCAGGTTGGAGTGCAGTGGCACGATCATGGCTCATTGCAGCCTTGACCTCCTGGGCTCAAGCGATCCTCCCACCTCAGCCTCCCAAGTAGCTGGGACTACAGATGGATGTCTCCATGCCTGGCTAATTTGGAGTGGTTTTTTTTTTTTTTTTTTTTTGAGACAAGATCTTACTATGTTGCCCAGGCGATCTTGAACTCCTAAGCTCCAGCAATTCTCCCACCTTGGCCTCCCAAAGGACTGAGATTACAGGTGTGAGCCATAGCACCTGGCCTCCAACTAAATTATTAATGAATTAGCATCCAAGGATTTCTGACAGACTCCACAGTGGTCCTGGTGTAGATCTGCTCTTGTTTCTGGGCATTCCTTGACTCTTCTCTGATTCTCAAAGGGACCTGTGAACCACCTCCGGTGTGTATCTCTGGGAGGAGTGTCCCCTCCTACCCTGGGCAGAGCTCCTGTCATTTATGGCAATGCTGGTCAATTTCAGTGTGCATTGAAATCAGCTGGGTATCATGTGAAAATGTAGATTTTGATTCAGTGGGTCTGGGTGAAGTGCAAGAGTCCCTATTCTGACAAGCTCAAGTCCATGCAGAGGCTACTAGTCCCATGCACCATACTTCAGAGAAGCCAAGCTTGATGGCAAGCAGTGATGTGCTCACCTGAGCCTGTGCTGTGACTACAGCCTCCTAACTGAGCCCCAGCCCACCCTCGCTAGTGCCGCCAGAGTGATCTCAAGGCACAATTCTAATTACATTCTTCCCCCTCCTCCAAACCTTCTGTCTGCTGACCTCTTTGTTGAGACTCCCCAGAATCCATAAGCAAGGTGTTCTATACCTTGTCTCCGCCCTATCTTTTCTTTTCTCCCCATTGTGTCACTCATAAATAATTCATCCTATTCATGCTGGACTTCATAGGAGCAAGGACTTGGGATTCAGGCCAGTGTCTGGATCCTGTTTCTGCTATTTACTAGCTTCACAATCATCTGAACTTAATTTCCTTTATATGTAGAATGAGAATAAGACAACTACCTCATGGACACGAATGATATAGTGTACATAGAACACTCAGCATAACGTAACACATAGTAAATGCTCAATAAGTACTAGCCGTTGTGGCTTAATCAAGAGGTACCCTAGAGCAGGAGTGTTCAAACTTTTGGCTTCCCTGAGCTGCATTCAGTAACTATTTGGCTTTCCTGGGCTGCATCAAGTAAAAAGAAATTGTCTTGAGCTGCACATAAATTACATAATATAGTTTGTGTGTGTGTTTGTATGCCCATATATATAATATATATGACTTATTTTTATATTTTTTATTATGAAGTTTAGAGAAATGAGAACAATATAAAACTCGTGGGATGTTCGGCCTTGTTTTTATAAAACTGATTTATCAGTGTCTGGTTTGATAGAAACAATGGCAATTCTTATTAGGTGCTCAAGGTGCTCATCAGAAATGTTTGTTCTAATTTTACTCTTCGTGTGCTTCATAATTGAAAACAGCTGCTCACAAATGTATGCGCTTCCAAAAAGGGATGTCATGCAGAAGGCGTGATTGTGAACTTCAAAAATGGAAACACACACAGGGTCATGAAGAAAACAAATGCTAAAAAACACGATGTTAAAAGGTTTTGTGGGACCGCCTTACTAGCTGTCCCGGCCTGCGTGCAGCCTGTGGGCCACAGGCTGGCCATGACTGTCCTGCAGTTTCCATTTGCTCATGTGGTTACCTGCTTTGATGATTCTCCCAGCAACGTCCTTGAGCTCTTCCTGATCCCCATAATCACCATCCAATGTTTCATCTCAGCGATAACACTGCAGGTGATTTATTTTTATTTTTTACCTAAAGACTTTTAGGTACATTTTTTTTTTTTCTGAGTTGGAGTCTCACTCTATCACCCAGACTGGAGTGCAGTGGCCGCTCCCGGCCACTGCAGCCTCGACCTGCTGGGCTCTGGCGATCCATCCGCCTCAGCCTTCTGAGTAGCCAGAACTATAGGCACGCGCTACCATGCCCGGTTGATTTTTGATTTATTGTAGAGATGAGGGCT
>CAUYQG010043917.1:0-11951 GCA_963574415.1 Tarsius wallacei | reverse complement strand
TATTATAAATGAAGTCATTATAATAATTTCAGTGCAGATCTTTGTGTTAAGTGTGTGTGTGTGTGTGTGTGTGTGTGTGTGTATATAAATATTGCCCGGGTGGGTCTCGAACCCGTGGGCTCAGGCAGTCCTCTCGCCTCAGCCTCCCAAAGTGCTGGGATTACAGGCTGAGCCACTGAGCCCGACCATAAATCCTGCTTTAAAAAAAAAAATCAAATACTTTAGGCAGGCACGGTGACATATACCTGTAGTCCCAGCTACTCAGTAGGCTGAGACAGGAAGATCATTTCAGCCCAGGAGTTTGAGGCTGTAGTGCTCAGTGATCTCACCTGTGAATAGCTGTTGCACTCAGTCTGGGCAACATAGCGAGAGCTTGTCTTTGAAAAAAAAAAATCAAATGACCTTCTATGTGTGAGTCTCTTTCTGGATGTATCTACATGTTCTTACATCAATACCATACAGTCTTGATTAGCCTTTTTTTTTCTTTTTTTTTTTTTTAGCATAGTCCTGCTCTGTTGCCTAGACTGGAATGCAGTAGTGTGATCACGGCTCACTGCAGCCTCAAACTTCTGGGCTCAAGCAATCCTCCTGTCTTAGCCTCTTGAGTAGCTGGGACTAAAGGTGTACTCCACCATTTCTGGATTTTTTTTTTTTGAATTGGACTCTCACTCTGTCGCCCAGGCTGGAGTGCAGTGGCTGCTCCCGGCCACCGCAGCCTCCACCTGCTGGACTCCGGTGATCCTTCCGTGTCAGAGCCCAGCAGGTTGACACTGGGTGGCTGTGAGTATGCCACTGCACTCCAGCCTGGGCGACACTGCAGCCCCATCCAGGTGGGCTTAGGCGATTCTTCTGCCTCAGCCATTCAAGTAGCTGGAGCCACAGGCATGTGCCACCACACCTGGCTAATTTTTTTTTTTTTTTATTATAGAGATGTGGTCTCGCCAAATTGCCCAGGCTGGCCTCAAACCCCTGAGCTCAGGCAGTCCTCTTGCCTCTGCCTCCCAAAGTGCTAGGATTATAGGCATGAGCCACTGTGCCTGGCGGATTATTATTATTATTTATATATTTTTATTTTTTTTGAGTTGGAGTCTCTCTCTGTTACCTAGGCTGGAGTGCAGTGGCATGCTCATGGTTACTACAGCTTCGACCTGCTGGGCTCAGGTGATCCGTCTCAGCCTTCCAAGTAGCTGGAACTACAGGCATATGCCCTGAAGGCCGGCTAATTTTTTGATTTATTGTAGAGATGAAGTCTCACCAAGTTACCCAGGCTGGTCTTGAACCCCCAGGCTCAGGCAGTTCTCTCGCCTCAGCCTCTCAAAGTGCTGAGATTATAGGCATTAGCCACCATGCCCCGCTGGATTATTATTTTAAAAAATTTTTTTTGTAGAGTTGGGGTCTTTTTTTTTTTTTTGATTTGGGATCTCACTCTGTGACCCAGGTTAGAGTGCAGTGGCATGATCACAGCTCACTGCAGGCTCAACCTCCTGGGTTCTGGTAATCCTTCCACCTCAGCCAACCAAATAGTTGAAACTGTAGGCATGTGCCACCATGCCTGGCTATTTTTTTGATATTTTTGTAGAGACAAGGTCTTGCTGTGTTGCCTAGGCTAATACTGAACTCTTGGGCTAGAGCAACCCTCCCACTTTGACCTTCCAAAGTGCGGGGATTACAGATGTGAGCCACCACACCCAGCCAGAGATGGAGTCTTGCTATGTTGCTCAGGGTGGTCTCAAACTTGGTCTCAAGGGATTCTCTTACCTCAGCTTCCTGAGTAGCCGGAACCACAGCCTGAGCTACTGTGCTGACCTCCCTCCTGTCCTTTGCCTTGTTGTTGTCATTTATTTTGCTTGTGTGTACAAATAACTTTTTGTAACATTTCTTTTTTTTTACTTTTTTATTTTTCATTTCAAAGATGTGGGGTACAATTCAGGGTTAGGTATACTAATGTTCTTTATGCAGGTACTCTTGGTGGTGAGGTGTGCCCCTCCCTCCCTTGGCAGTTTCCTTCAGCTGCCAATCCCACCCCTCCACCCCTGGCAGTTTCCCACTACTGCCAGTAACCTTTCTTATAGTTAAGACCTGCTGGAAACATTTTCTGTTAGCTTTTATTTGAAAAAATCTGCTGAGGTGAAAGGATCGCCTAAGCCCAGGAGGTCAAGGCTGCAGTGAGCAGTGATTGTGTCACTGCACTCCAGCCTGGGCAACAGAGTGAGATCCCGACTCAAAAAAAAAAAAAAGAAAAAGAAAAAAATATTTAATTTACCTTCTTTTTTGAAAGACATGTTATTGGTTAAAGAATTCTAAGTTGATAGCTTTTTCTTTCTTTTTTTTTTTCTCTCTCTCTCAGGAGTCTCATATCGTTACCTAGGCTAGAGTGCAGTGGCACGCATGCTCACAGCCACCGTAGCATCACCCTGCTGGGCTCCGGTGATCCCTCTGCTTCAGCCTTCCAAGTAGCCGGAACTACAGGTGTGCACTACCACATCTGGCTAATTTTTATTTTTTATTGTGGAGATGAGGTCTTGCCAAGTTGCCCAGACTGGTCTCAAACCCACCAGCTCAGGCAATCCGCTCACCTTGGCCTCCCAAAGTGCTGGGATTACAGGCTGAGCCACCAAGCCCAGCCGTTTTTTCTTTCAGTACTGTGAAGATGCAATTCCACTGATTTCAGGCATGTATAGTTTCTGATAAGAAATTTCTTGTCACTCTTTGTTCTTCTATATATAATTGTCTAGCTGCCTTTTTTTTCCTTTTATTAGAAATAACTTCAATTTATAAAAAGTTATAAAAAGCCTGGACTGGGCACAGTGACTCAAGCCTGTAATCCCAATGCTTTGGGAGGCCAAGGTGAGGGCATTGCCTGAGCCCACGGGTTCGAGAACAGCCTGGGCAACTTGGCAAAACCTCATCTCTACAATAAATCAAAAAATTAGCTGGGCATGGTAACACGTGCCTGTAGTTCCGGCTACTTGGAAGGCTGAGGCAGAAGGATCGCCTGAGCCCAGCAGGTCAATACTGGGGTGGCCATGAACATGCCACTGCACTCTAGCCTGGGCAACAGAGTGAGACTCCAACTCAAAAAAAAAAAAAAAAAAGCCTGGGTGCGGTGACTTATACTTATAATCCTAGTACTTTGGGAGTCTGAGGTGGGAAGATTGCTTGAGTTCAGGAGTTCAAGACCAGCCTAGGCAGCATAGTGAGAACTTGTCTCTACAAAAAAAAAAAACAAAGTTAGCTGAACATGGTGGCATGCACGTATAGTCCCAGCTCCTTGGGAGGATGAGGTGGAAGGATTCCTGAGCCCAAGAAGTCGAGGCTGTGGTGGGCCATGATCTGTGCCACTGTACTGCAGCCTGGGCAACACAGTGAGATCCCCAACTCAGAAAACAATTATAAAAAGATAATAAAAGGAATAGCCGTATATGTTAATGCTATATGATCTAATACTATCCTTTATAGTATTTTCCCCCTTCAATACAAGCTCCAGGGTAAAGTCAGACATTGCCTTTAGTTTTTATGTCTCTTTAACCTATTGTAGCAGGAACATTTTCATAGCTTTTCTGAATTTTATGTCTTTGATATATTGAAATATACAGTCCTCTCCCACTCTCTCACCTTTTTTTTTCCTAAATAGAGAATTTTTTATTTTGCATATATTTTATGTTTCCTCATGTTTAGCTTAAAGTTATACTTTCTCAGTTAAAGTACTGCACAGGTGATGTTATATTTTTAGGCTGTCACATCCAGAGGCATATAATGTTCATTTATCTTACATGGTGATGTTACGCCAAGTCAAGGTGTTGCCCAATGTCTTCTAAGTATAATGACTATTTTATTTTTCTCTTAAAACTAATAAGCAATCTTCAGGGAGATACTCAACAACCATGGAAGCGTCTTACTCCTCATCGACACCTCTCCTTGGGTTTAGCATCCTCTGGTGGTTCTTGCCTTATCTAATCTTTCCCATGATGGTTGCAGGATGATCATTTTCCAACTCTAACATTCCCCCCACTTTTAGTATTCAGCTTTCTACATTCTGCTGTAAGCAGGAAAGCTTCCTTCTCCTCTTACCTTTTTTTTTTTTTTTTTTTGAGTTGGAGTCTCACTCTGTCGCCCAGACTGGAGTGCAGTGGCCGCTGCCGGCCACCGCAGCCTCGACCTGCTGGGCTCTGGTGATCCTTCCGCCTCAGCCTTCCAAGTAGCTGGAACTACAGGCGCACGTTACCACACCCGGCTGATTTTTGATTTATTGTAGAGATGAGGTCTCGCCTGCCCAGGCGGGTCTCGAACCCGCGGGCTCAGGCAATCCACTCACCTCAGCCTCCCAAGGCGCGGGATTACAGGCTGAGTCACTGAGCCCGGCTTGGAAAATTATTTTATGCAAATCACTTAATATCAACACCATCTGTACAAAAGACCTAACAACTGATTTGACTGCTGTTTTATATAGCTTTCGTCTCAAAAGCATCATTTGCATTAAATTTTTGTACATTCCTTTGCTAGTTGGTGACAACATACTCTCAAAGTGTTTTATTAAAAATACCACTTTAGTTGGACTCGGTGGCAGGTCGAGGCTACAGTGGCCAGGAGCGGCCACTGCACTCCAGTCTGGGTGACGGAGTGAGACTCCACCTCAAAAAAAAAAAAATTACCACTTTATGGTGTACATTTCTTTCATATTATTGTCATTTTGCTGGTCAATGAGTCTGCTATAGCTTGCATGACCTAAATATTAGTCTATTAATCATCAGCTATAGTGGTAAGCATTTTAATTGTGAATTTATAGGCTTAAATAATTAATGAATGGTTAAAGCTTCTTTTATTGTGTGGCCATGGTTTAGTTCAATCAAAAAGAAAAACAAAACCACGGATGATGCAGAGAAAGTTATTTAAGAGCTAGCACTTTATTATTTGAATGGGTATAGTGAAGCAGAAACTGTATTTTATCATCTGGCTTTTACAAATATATAGTAGATAATACTAAAATATGGACTATTTTTACAACCACTTCTTATACTAACTTAGTCAATTAACTATTTGGTCAAGTAAGAAATCTAAAAAAAAAAAGAGAGAGAGAGAAATGACCATGTGTGACACAAGAGAAACTGCAAGGAAGGTGGTCATCCAAGAGTGCCTGACCCACACCGAAGGGGCATCCACCCTCCATACCAGTCATCAGTAAGTGGAATGAGGGCCTCTGAGTTCTCAAAGAGACACAAACAAAAATCAAACAAAAAACGCTTTCAGGTAATTGTGAGATATCTGCTCATTAAAAATAAAACAAAAACAAGTGCGAAAAACAAGTCAGTTTTCACACAGCTAAACTGACTACATCTTAAAACCAGATCTGACCTCTAAACCACCATATTACATACTTTGCATTAGTGTCTGAAATATATATTAGTATATTTCAAGTTGGATATATTTTTACAACAAATATGAGCTCGTTTTCATTATCATTTCTTAATTTTGTTAATGCTGAGGTTTCATATTTCAGGAACGTTTTCAGAAAACTTTTTTAAAATAGAAAAACTAAAATGTATTTTATCTAGTGAATGAGAGGTGGGTAAACTACAGCAAATTTATGGCGTCAAAACGGTAGGAAAACAACATGGATATCACACTGATTAACTTTTGTGAAAGTTTCTAGATTTGCACTATAAAGAAATAGGATATTTATAAAGAAAATAAGTTATTAGTGTTCCATCTATATTCAATTAGGTTTTCTAGGTTCAAGAACATTTAATGTCTTAGACTTAAAACTAGAGAAAAAAATTTTAAGCATACCACTCAGTCATCTAAAACTTCTCAGTAATTGCCTGGGTAAATACTTTTTTCTAACATCATTTCCCCCCAAGACATGGAAGATATCTCTATACATGAAATACATAAACCAGGCAGGAAAAAAATCACTTCATATACATATGCATATATATCCCTTTCCAGAATTGATCTTATATATTCCAGGAATGATCTTATTAGAAAGCTTCCCTTTCTTCTAAATGTGCTGTTAAAATTTTGAAACCTCTGATAACGTTAACATCACTCTAAATTTCATCTTGAATATTTGATCCAACTTTCAGGCTTGGCAACACATTTTTGAATCATAATATTATCATTGATCTTGTTTAGCACCATTAGCTTTTTAAAAGATATCTGTGTTAATTTCTTTTTTTTCTTCATACACACACACAAAATGTAAGATTGTCTCGTAATGTAAGGAGCAACAAAGCATGGAGGCTTGTGAAAGGCCTGGAACTAGGAATGTAAAATGAGGAACATTAGGCAGGCATTGGGTTAGGAGTGGGAATCTACTGAGTCAGGTTCGTGTCTGAAGTTAACAGAATGGAATAGGATTAAAAGCAAAAAATCAGAAAATGGATCAAATATAGTAAAGCAGATATTAAAGGGAAGCCCAAGAGGCTTGCTAAGGAATAAAGATATAACCAATCAGTACATCAGGACAAGCAGAAGGCACACCTTGAGATTCTGGCAGCTATTAAAACTCAGCTAGGAGGAGTTTCAGAATCTCAAAGGAAAATTGCTCTTCACAAAGCAGGTCCTGAAGCACTGAGGTTCACCAACCAATAATCTTACTAATTACATGAAAAGAAGAAAACCAATAGAACGGCATCATTTGATGAATGAATTTCATACATAATTTAATCTAACAATATTTATGAAAGGAAGATGTTGTACCTATTTTACAATTGAAGAGACTTTTGCAGAGAGGTTTTAGGAATAATCATGCATCATGCTATTCCATTAGTAAGCAGTAAGAGCTGAGAACTCATCTCCCCTTTAACAGGTCAATGTATTAATTCCCTTTCTCTAACAATGACCACAACCCTAGTGGCCTCAAGCAGCACAAAATCCTAGTGCATGGCCCATTTTCTTACCTTTTCCTGATTCGAGAAGCTTCTTATGTTCCTTGGTTTGTATCCCCATCTCTATATATTCAAAAGCAGTAAATGGGCTAAGTTCTTCTCACACTGCCATCTGTCTAGTCCTTTATAGTCACAGCTTCCTTTTGCTCTCTCGAAGACCCTTGTAATTATGTGGGGCTCACCTAGATATTCAGTATAATCTTCCTACTTAGCAAATTTACTTCCACTCGCAAACTTAATTCAGTCTTGTCATGTAATAAAAGGTATTCATAGAATCCAGACCTTGAGGAATGAGCATTGTAGAGTGTGGGGAATTATTCTGCTTGCCACAGAAAATAAGCCTTTACTCTTAACTCTGAGCTCCAAGGCCTCAGCCAGGCAGGAGACTTGCATGTTTGTGACAGGTTATGAACTTAGTACAAGATCTTCCTGTTCCCCAACCCTTTACCTAACAGTCCAAGTGCCTAATACAGTAGCAGGAGCAAAAGTATGAGAACTTGGTTAGAAAAACAAAACAACTTTTTTCCTGTAATGACGTAAAATAATGGATATAACATATATATGGAACACAGTCAAAAAATAAAACATGTTTTCATATGTAAATATTCATTTTATATTTTTAGAAAGTTTTAGAAAAAATTATAATGAGAAGAAATGTGTGGGAAAAATTTTAAGTTAAGCCTTAAGTAACGAAGAAGACATTGTGTTGGATACAAACACATATAATTGCTAATCTACTCAGATTTCCCTTTAGCAAAATTCCAGCATAAATTTTGTGAAAATGGTGGTATGATTGAGAAGATATTTTAAGATAATTGAGAAAAAACAGAAAGCTATTTATGTATTAAAAATAAACACATAATGAGGAAAATGACATTAAGCTCATAAAATTATGGTATCCTAACGTTAGAGCTAGAAATCCAGAGATTTTTAAACTTTTAGCAAATGGCACATTTAAGTAAAGTAAAGGCATCCTTATCTTGTCCAAAAAATGTGCAGAGTTGAGATTTAATGGTATATTCAGTAGTTACTAGGCCATCTAGAAAAAACAAACAAACATATTTTGTTTTTATTCTATTGACCAAATGTGCAGTATAGAACATAAAACTAGATGGTGGCATGAGTAGAGAGAGAAGGATGGGGATGAAGTGGGGCTGAAACACCATACGGAGATGACTGCCTAGAAGCCAGGCAGTGGCTAGGCAAGCACAGAGACACTCAGATTAATTAGAATTTAAGCAATCTACGAAATACAACAATCTATTGTCTTGATACTAAAAATAAAGTAATGAATGAAATCAACTAAAAACTAAAAGAAAGTACATATTAGGCAAATATAAACCAAAATAAAACCCAGATATCAATATAGTAGCAGATAAGTATAAGACTCGAAAGTAAAAACCATTATAATGGAAAAGAGCAACTTTATGTGCAATTAAAGAATCAGTATTTTGCAATTGTATGCCATTTATTCACAATAGAAACAACAAAAGTATTGTAAAACTACCATGTGTAGCAATTGAAATACATTATTTATTTTAAAATATCTTTAATCTACTTCTCTCTTTTATTAATTTTTTGTAATTACCGTCATTTAGTTTTACATATTATATCAAAGTAGAGTTAAACTAAAAGATTATGATGTTAACAATTTGTGCTATATTTTAAAATATGTTATTTAATCAAGTCTGGTTTTGGTATTCAATATAATGTCACCAAAGCCAATATTTATCACGTGTGTCAATACTTCAGTGAAAAGTATGAAGAAGATGATATTGACATTTTGATAACTTTTAAAACTTATTATCAGTGCTAACAGTTACTAAGATATTTTATTATTCAGTTTTTAAAATAAGTGATTATTAGAAAGGCTTTTATTTGAATAATGAGTCTCAGGTGCAACTACAGATAAGAAGCAACATGAAAACAGAAAATATATATTTTTAAAATTGTCTGTGGTGAACACAATCTAGAATAACCTGATCAGGTTAAATGACAAATGTGATAGGCTATCACTTCCTTAATTATGTTTTGTAATAAAAGACTCAGTCTTAGAAGATTAGAGATGGTGCCTCTTCTGCTATCCTAGAAGAAGCCAACAGTCAGGATGTGAACGTCTGTGAAGAGGCCTATATGACAGTAACTGCTAGCGGTGCCTAAGATCTCTTAGCCAACATCCAGCAATAAAATAGAACTTAATTCCTATAACCACATGAGGTGAATTCTACCAAACAACATGTGGAAACTTACCAGAGGATCTATTTTCCATCACAACTCTGGGAAAACCACAACTTGGCAGACTCTTTTTTTTTTTTCTTTTTTTTGAGACAGCGTCTCACTCTGTAGGCCAGGCTCCAGTGCAGTGGCATGCTCACAGCCACAGGAGCCTCCACCTGCTGGGCTCAAAAAATCCTTCTGCCTCAGCCTTCCAGGTAGATGGAACTACAGACTTGTGCTACCACACCGGCTAATTTTTTTGATAGATTGTAGTGACAAGGTCCCACCAAGTTGCGAACCTCTGGGCTCAGGCGATCCTCTCGCCTCCGCCGCCTCCCAGAGTTGTGATTACAAGGTTGAGCCACTGCGCCGGCCAAGGCAGACATCTTGATTGCAGCCTCCTAAGACCATAAGCATAGAATCAGTAAGTTGTCCTCAGACTCATTACCGACATTGTAAAATGATAAATGAGTGTTTTAATGTATTTCATTTATTGTCATTTGTTTTGCAGCAAAATAAAACTGATACAGAGACTTTGGTTTAAGTTGTGAAGAATGAAATTTCCACATAGCCTAAGAAGTAACTGTCACGATTACTGGAGATATTTGAAAAACTGACCTCATATACTAGGTATGACTCCAGGCTCCTTATATGTTATAATATTAGCTCAAAAAATCTAAATATCATGGAAAGAAACGGTGGTTATGACTGAGCATACTGCATCCTGTAAGCAGGATGTGAAATTGATTCACATATATTGAGAACATAACATGAATGAGTTTCTGAATGAATTTGAAAAAGTAAATCAATTAATTATTGTTATTAAATTTTCATTTTGTTTTTGCTATTAATAGCCTAAGAGATTATTAAATGCTGTTACCAGATAAAGTATGCAGATAATATAATATAAAAATTTACTCAGCTAAACTCTTACCCACTAATAGAAAACATAAAAACAGTGATGCAAATATAATGAGATTAAAGCATAACACTAATAGCTCTGGCAGATAAAACAGACAAAAATGCAATTCAAATATTTGAACAGCATAATTAATTAAATGGACATGAAGTGACAACAGAGAATTGTCTTCACTTTCTCCTTTTGTTTTAGAAGCTTATAAAAATCATGAATAGACTTTATTTCATAGAGCAGTTTTATGTTTGCAGAAAAATTTAACAGAAAACATAGGCAGTTCCTAAGTAACCCCATCTTCCCCAGTCCATAGTTTCTTGTATTATTAACATTTTCCATTCATGTGGAAAGCATATTACAATTGAATTTATTATATATTTATACATTATCATTAACTAAAGTCCATAATTTATATTGAAACTATTTAAATACAGTGCATCCATATAGAATCTATATTTTATGAGCTTTGACAAGCATACGATGTAATGTTTCTGCCATCAGAGTACCCTAAAGAACGATTTCCCTGTTTAAAAAATCCCGTGTTCTACTAATTAATTCCTCTCTCCATTTTCCCAGAATCTTGGCCTCCACTGATCTTATAATTTTATTTTTTTATTTATTTTGAGTCAGGGTATCACTCTGTTACCCAGGGTGTAGTGGCACGATCATGACTCACTGCAGTCTTGACTCCCTAGCTCAGGCAATGCTTCCATGTCAGCCTTCAAAGTATTGGGCACTACGGGCACACACCTCCATATCTGGTTAATTTTTATGGTGTGTGTGTGTGTGCGCGCGTGCACGCGTGCGCGTGTGCGTGTGTTTGTTTACTAGGGGGGTCTTACTATGTTACCCAGGCTGGTCTTGAACTCCTGGGCTCAAGCAATATTCCCATCTTGGCCTCCCAAAGTGCTGGGATTACAGGTGTCAGCCACTGCACCCAGCCACCACTGGTCTCTTTACTGTGTCCATAGTTTTACGTTTTCCAGAATAACACAGTTTACAGTATCTAATCTTTTAAATTGACTTGTTTCAGTTAGCAACATGCACCTAAGTTTATTTCATGTTTTTTTGTAGCTCGATAACTATTATTTTTAATTCCTGAATAATATTTTATTGAATAGATGTACCACAGTGTATTTATCATTTATCTTCTGAAGGACATTTTGTTTACTTCCAAGTTTTGAAAATTATGAAAAAAACACTTTAGCTAAAAACATTTGTGTTCAGGATTTGTGTGGACATTAATTTTCAACTTATTTGGGGGAATATCTGGGATCATTATTTGGATCATACAGTAAGATTATATTTAGCTTTATAAGAGACTGCCTACTTGCGGTTGTGACATTCTGTTCTCTAACATACAAGGAATTTGAGTTTCTGTTGCTCTACTTGCTGTTCCCCATTTGACACTGTCACTTGTTTATTTTAACAATTCTCGTAGGTATGTAGTTGCGTTTTACTGCTTTTTTTTTTGCAACTCCCTAATGACACATGAAGTGGAACATATTTTTATAGATTAATTTGCCATTTGTGTATCTTTGTTGGTGAGATACCTGTTCATATCATTTGCCCGATTTTTAGATAGGTTGTTTGTTTATTTTATTCTTGAGTATTAATAATTATTTCATATACAAGTTCTTTATTATACAGATGTTTTTGCAAATGTTTTCGTCCGACTGGTGACTTGTCTTTACAGGATCTTTCACAGAACAAAAGTCGTTTTATATATAGCATTATGATCCATTTTTAGTTATGTTTTCATGAGAGGGATAAATCCTGTGTTTAGATTTATTTTTTTAGATGTAAATGTCAGCCGGGCTCGGTGGCTCAGCCTGTAATCCCGTGCCTTTGGGAGGCTGAGGTGAGTGGATTGCCTGAGTCCACGGGTTCGAGACCTGCCCGGGCACCTTGGCGAGACCTCATCTCTACAATAA
>CAUYQG010043909.1:0-44131 GCA_963574415.1 Tarsius wallacei | reverse complement strand
AAAGACATGGACACTGAACAGCATAATGCTAAATAATTCCTAGGTCAATCAAAACAGAGATTAAAAGATACCTGGAAACCAAAACAGAGATTAAAAGATACCTGGAAATAAATGAAAATGAAGAACCATATTACCAAAATCTCTGGGATGCCATGAAAACAGTCCTAAGAGGGGAATTCATATCTCTATGAACACACAAAAAGAAAATGGAAAGATCACAAGTTAACAGCCTAACAAATCACCTAAGGAAGCTGGAAAAGCAAGACCACCAAAACCCTAACTTCAGCAGAAGAATCCAGATCACCAAAATAAAAGCCCAAATTCATGACATAGAAGACAAAAATATAATACAAAAATCAGTGAAACCAAAAGCTGGATTTTTGAAAGGATAAACAAGATTGATGGACCCCTAGCTAAACTGACCAAGAAAAAGAGAGAAAAGGCCCAAATAAACATAATCAAAAATGAAAAAGATGAAGTCACAAGTGACCCAAAAGAAATACAAGAGATTCTGAGGGATTACTAAGTATACCTGTATGGAAACAAACTCAAAAACTTTCATGAAATGAAAGACTTTCTTACATCACACAACCTCCCCAGGTTGAAACAAGAAGAAATTGAGACCCTAAATAGACCAGTAACAAGCCAGGAAATTGACTCAGTCATACAAAAACTACCTACAAAAAAAAAAAAGCCCTGGACCAGAGGGCTTTCAGCAGAATTCTACAAAACATACAAGGAGAAGCTGATACCAATCCCATTAGAAGTATTCCAGGCAATCGAGAAAGATGGAACTCTTCCCAAATCATTTTATGAAGGTAACATCATATTGATACCCAAGCTGGGTAAAGATCCAACAAAGAAAGAGAACTACAGGCCAATATCCTTGATGAACAAAGATACTGAAATTCTCAACAAGAATCTAGCAAACTAAATTCAACAACACATCTCAAAAATCATCCACCATGAGCAAGTAGTCTTCATCCACAGGATGCAAGGCTGGTTCAACATCCACAAGAATATAAACGTAATGAAATATATCAACAGATGTAAAAACAAAAACCACATGACTATATCATTAGTCATGGAAAAAGCTTTTGATAAAATCCAGCACCCCTTCTTGATAAAAAAAAAAAACCCTCAAACATCTAGGCATAGATGGAACATACCTCAAAATAGTAAGAGTCATCTATGAGAAACCCACAGCCAACATGCTGCACAACAAACAGAAATTGGAACCATTTCCCCTGAAAACCAGAACAAGACAAGGATGCCCACTCTCACTCCTCCTGTTGAACATAGTATTGGAAGTCCTAGCTAGAGCAAACAGACAAGATAAGGAAATCAGGGATACCAAATAGGAAAAATTAAGTTATCCCTCTTGCAGATGACATTATTCTATACCACAAAAACCCAAGAGAATCTGTCAAAAACATCCTTGCACTGGTAAAGAACTTTGGCAAAGTCTCAGGGTATAAAGCAAATGTGTAAAAGACAGTCACATTTCTATACATCAACAATAAACAAAGAGAAACCCAAATAAAAAGCATAATCCCATTCACAACATCCACCAAAAAAATGAAATACTTTGGCATCCTCCTAACCAGAGATGTGAAAGACATTTACAATGAAAACTACAGAACAATGCTCAAAGAAATCAAAGATGACACAAAAACAAATAGAAAAATATTCCATGCTCATGGATTGGAAAAATCAACATTGTTAATATTTCCACCCTACCCAAAGGCAATCTACAGATTTAATGCAATACCCATTAAATTACCAGCAGCCTTCTTCTCAGACCTAGAAACATAATACAGGTATTCATATTTAAACATAAATGACCACAAATAGCCAAAACAATCTTAAGGAAAAAAAAAAGTGTGAAGCATCACACTCCCAGATTATAAACTTTATTATAAAGCTACAACAATCAAAAAGACTGGTATTGGTACAAGAATGGGCATATAGACCAATGGAACAGGGTAGAGATTCCAGAAGCAAAACATCATTTTCTCAACCAACTCATCTTCAACAAAGCCTCCACCACCAACAACTGGGGGGAGGAGAGCCTATTCAGTAAATGGTGCTGGGAAAACTGACTGACTACATGCAGAATATTAAAACAAGACCCCTACCCACCCCCATATACAAAAGTCAACTCTAAATGGATCAAAGACCTAAACGTAAAACCTCAAACTATAAGAACCTTAGAAACTGTGGGAGACACCATTGTGGAAATTGAAACTGGCAACCATCAAAACCCCAAGTGCCCAGGCCATGAGAGAAAAGATAGACAAGTAGGACCTCATCAAACTGACAAGCTTCTGCAAAGCCAAAGAAACCAACAAGAGAGCAGGGAGGCAGCCTACAGACCTGGAAAAAATATTTGTAAACTGCATATCTGACAAAGACCCAACATTCAGGATCTACAAGAAACTCAAACGTGCTGAAAAGAAAAAACAAACAGCCCCATTACAAAGTGGGCAAAATATATGAATAGGCATTTCTCAAAAGAAGACACAGGAGCAGCCAACAGATACATGAAAAAATGCTCAACCTCACTAGTCATCAAAGAAATGCAAATTAAATCCACACTGAGATATGGCCTAACTCCAGTCAGGATGGTCATCATCAACTCAAAAAACAACAGATGTTGGAGAGGATGTGGTGAAAAGGGAACATTTCTACACTGTTGGTGGTAGTGTAAATTAAAACAATCTCTGTGGAAAACAGTTTATCTACTCCTAAAGATCTAAAAATCAACCTTCCATACAACTCTGCAATCCCTTTCTGGAAATATACCTGGAGGAACTTAAATCACTCTGTGAAAAAGATACCTGCACACACATGTTTATTGCAGCATTATTCACAATAGCAAAAACATGGAAATAACCGTGCTGCCCATCAAAGGAGGACTGAATAAAAATGAATGTGGTGCATTTACATGATGGAATATTACACAGCCATAAAGAGGGACAAATTTATGAACTTCACAGCAACTTGGTGAGACTTAGAGTCTATAATACTGAGTTATCTACCACAGAAACAAAGAACTAAGTATCACACGTTCTCATTCATAAATGGACCTTGAACAATTATTGTAATACTATAAGATAAGGATTGCCAGTAGTGGGAAATTGCCCAGGTCAGGGTGAGGGAGCAGATTGGCAGTAGTGGGATTCTGCTGGGGGGGTGAGGCACACCTCATCAACAAGGGTACCTGCATAACAAACATTTGTATACTTAACCCTAAATTGTACCCTCATCTTTAAAATAAAAAGTTAATTAAAAAAATAAAAAGAAAAAAGAAATAACCAATATGATATAAAAATAATCATATCGGCAATTCAGTACTTATTGGGTAAACCAAAGTATAAACCCGGTGTATTTTTTTGTCACTTTCAAGTTACTTGCTTACAAGAAGACCTTAAAAAGTAATTTTAAAACACTTTTTATTTAATAGAATATATTTTCTATTAGAAAGTAATGCATGTAAAAAAATTCTAATAAAAATTCAGACATTATGAAAGCATATAAACTATAAAAAGTCATATTGTAATATTAGCAGTTTCTAGTTTCAAAGCAAATCTTTCTTTGACTTACAAAGTTTGCTTTTTATAAAGGATCACCTTTCAAAGTCCTTAAACAATCATATAACCTCAAAATTATAAATATAATAATTTTTATATATCTTCGGGAATAAGCAACATTTGTGGGGAGAGGAGGAAAAACAAATTCCCTCTCATTTAACAGAAAGTACATATTGCTTACTCTTGTTTCTCTAACACGTGTTAATTATTTCTAAATTCAATTATTTAAATCTTTGACTATTAATGTTACAAAAAGTTGTGGTTTTAAAAAAAATTTAGACCCAAGGGGTACATGCATAGGCTTGTTACATAGGTATATTGTGTGATGGTGAGGTTCAGGTTTCTATTGAGCCTGTAACTCAGGTGGTGAGCATGCTCCCCAATGGATGGCTTTTCAACCCTTATCTCTTCCCCCCACTTTAGGAATCCCAGTGTCTTTTGTCACCATCATTCTTATGTCTGTGTGTACCTAGTGTTTAGTTCCTATTTATAAGTGAGAACATGCAGTATTCAGTTTTCTGTGTTTGTGATAATTCATCTAAAATGATAGTCTCTAGCTGCACTCATGTTCCTGCAAAGGACATGATTTTGCTCTTTTTTACAGCTATGTAGTGTTCCATATACCAATTTTTCCTTGTCCAGTCCACCATTGATGGGTGGCTCCATGTTTTTGTTATTGTGAGTAGTGCTACGATAAAAATGAATGGAGATAGTTTTTTGGTCGAAAAAATTTATGCTCCTTTTGGTATATATCCAGTAGTGGGATTGCTAGATCAACTGGTAAATCTATTATTATTTCTTTGAGAAATCTCCAAATTGCTTTTCACAGAGGTTGAACTAGCTAACATTCCCACCAACAGTGTATGAGCATTCCCTTCTCTCTGCAAACTTGCCAACATCTGTTGTTTTTAGGCCTTTTAGTAATAAACATTCTGACTAGTGTAAGATGGTATCTTATGGTTTTGATTTGTATTTCTTTGGTGATTAGTGATGTTGAGCTTTTTTTCAATATGTTGCTAGCCACTTGTATGCCTTCCTTGGAGCAGTACCTGTTCATGTCCTTTGCCCACTTTTTAATGGTGTTTCCCACCTCCCACCTCCCATCAATTTGTTTAAGTTTCTTATCAATTCTGGATATTAAGCCTTTGTTGGATGCATAATTTGCAAATATCTTCTACCATTTTGTAGTCTATTTATTCTGTTGATGGTGTCTTTTGCTGCTCAGAAGCTCTTTAGTTTAATTAGGTCCAACTTGTCAATTTTGGTTTTTGCTGCATTTGCTTTTGAGGACTTAGCCATAAATTCATTGCCTATGTCTATGTTCAGAAGAGTGTTTCCTAGGGTTTCTTCTAGGATTTTTATAGTTTGAGGTCTTATATTTAAGTCATTAATCCATCTTGAGGTAATTTTTGTATATGGTGATAAATCCAGTTTCATTCTCCCACATAAGATTAATCAGTTTCCCCAGTACTGTTTATTAAATAGTGTATCTTTGCCCAGATGCTCAATCTCACTACTCCTATTTAGTACCTGAAGTCCTCGCCAGACAATCAGGCAAGAGAAAGAGATAAAAGTTATCCAGCTAGGAAAAGAAAACTTTAAATTATCTCCCTTTGCAGATGATATTATTCTACATACAGAAAATTTTAAAGATTTTACTAAAAAGACTCCTAGCACTCATAAATGACTTTAGTAAAGTCTCAAGGTACAAAATCACTGGTCAAAAATCAATTTCATTTCTATATAACAAAAATGTTCAAGCTGAGTGCTAAATTAAGAACACAATCCCATTTACAATAGCCATAAAAAAATTAGCAGTTCATCGCTTTAACCACTCAGCCGCCTTGTCCCCCATTAAAAATTAAATATTTCAGAATACTTTTAACCAAAGAGGTGAAAGATCTCTACGATGAGAACTACAAAACACAACTGAAAGAAATCAAAGCAAACACAAAGCCAGGAGTAGTGGCTCACACCTGTAATCCAGCACTTTGGGAGGCTGAGGCAAAAGGATTGCCTGAGTCCAGGGGTTCAAGACCAGCTTGGGTAACTTGGCGAGAACTCGTCTCTACACTAAATCAAGAAATAAGCTAGGCCTGGTGGCACATGCCTGTAGTTCCAGCTACTTGGAAGACTGAGGTGGAAGGATCACCTGAGCCCAGCAGGTCGGGGCTGCAGTGGCCGTGAACATGCCATTGTACTCCTGCCTGGGCAACAGAGTGAGACTGCAACTCAAAAAAATAAAATAGAAGAAAGAGGACACAAATGGAAAAGCATTCCATGCTCCATGTCCATGGATCAGAAGAATCAATATCATTAAAGAAATCTACGGATTCAACACAATTCCTATCAAACTACTAGCATCATTTTTCACAGATACAGAAAAAAAATACAATACTTAAATTCATATGAAAACAAAAAAGAGTCCGAATAGCCAAAATAATCCTAAGCAAAAAGAACAACTCTGGAGGCTTTTCTGAATTCAAACTTTACTGCAAGCCCACATTAAACAAAACAGCCTGGTACAGGTACAAAAATAGAAATAGACACATAGACCAATAGAACAGAATAGAGAACTCAGAAATAGAGCCACTGACCTGCAACCAACTCATCTTTGACAAAGTTGACAAAAAGTTTTTTGTTAAGCATTCTTTTTTATGATCATCCATACCATTTTTTAAAAGTTTACTCATAAGAAAATAACTGCTGTATTAAAACACAGAAAGCACATGCTCCAGTTTGCATAAGTGACTGGACTTAGTTTAAAGAGGCTATCCATAGTTCTTAAACTTTAAGTGTGCATCGAGAATCACCCAAAATACAGGGTTTGTCAAAATACAGATCACTGTGCTCCATTCCTGGAACTTCTGAATCACTAAGTCTGGACTGAGACTGAAGAATTTGTATTTTGAACAAGTTCCCAGATGATCATGGTCTGGCTGGTCCAGGGAACACATTCTGAGAACGACTGTATAAAAGCATAAATATCACTTCCGAACTCATCTTGCTACGATTTTCACTAGATTTTGATTTTAATGGACAATTCAATGCTGTGTATATAGTAGATTTCAGTAAGTGCTGTTGACCGATCAATTCTAAAATTAGATATAAAACAAATTGAATTGCAATCCTATCAATTTCTAAATAATCCATCATTTCCCCTAGTTTTACCAATTGAGAAAATCTTGGCCTGGGTTTCAGAGAGCTTGGGTTCATAGCATGACCTTTGTAATGGAATATTTCAACCTATTAAGTTTCTTATAAATGAATTTTTTAAAAATTTTATTTACTGACAATAACAATCCCCGTTATCTTTGCATAAGCAATATAATTGTAAATAAAATATACTTAATGAAACATCGATGAAATTGTTGAATCCAGAAATTTTTTAATGTTTTTGTCATAGTAGATAATGTTTTTTAGAACAAAAGAGATCATAGCTTGATTTTTTTAGTTTCATTATAACATTAAGTTTATGTTGCTTAAATCTGGAATGTGTTTATTAGTTTGTTTTGACATTTATTTTTCACCCTGCATTACTAATTTCAATGACATTTTTCTCCTATTTTTTAACCCTACAGTGTGATTAATTAATTAATTAAAGAATTTAGCAATTAAAGTGAGATGTTTAAGTCCTTTCCCATAGTTACACCAGTTCCACCAAATTTTGAATGTTAGTTGAAATACCAATGGAACTGGAGGAAAATAGTTAATTATTTCTTTCCTTTGACAGTATATTATGGTATTCATATAACTCCCTCTGGTGGCAAATGTAGCATGAAATGCTAATCTTTTTCAAGGAATATACATGTAAGCATTTCTCTTCATATAAAGCCAATGCCTCTTCCCCCCTGTTAGAAGTTGTCTTCTCTCTTTTACTTACTGCTCCCACAATCTGAGGTAAAAAAAAAAAATTGCTGAATTCAGTCAGTATGGAGATAGACTAATTTTCTTTGTCAAAAATCAGCCTGTAAAATTGTGTCAAATAGTTCATGCAGCCTTTTAACAATAAAATCAAAATCAAAGCAATACTAAAACAGTTAATTAATGAAAATGACTCCCCAAAACCTACTCTCGAGCCCTCTTACCAATGTCTATTCATAGTCACATATAAACTTAGTCTAAGAAAACCTAAGTTTCTGCATCAAAAAATATTCACAGAGTTTCATATAAATAAAACATAAAATAATTCAGAGATGAATTTGATTTTTACCTCTGCTATCTGGTGAATGGGCAACCTAATTCAGATTACCTAACCTCTGTGAAGTATGATTTTATATTAATAAAATGGGATAACTCCTACCTTATGAACTTATTGTAAAGATTAAACAAGACAACATATTTAAAGGCTTAACACTGTATATGACTTTTAGTAAAGTACTCATTATTATAATTATTCTTTTTTATTTGACAGTTTGAGCCTTCCAGGCTCCCTTTGGCATCAGGCCAGCCCCCATGGACTCAGGATTCAATGCCCACCCCAGCTTTAGTTCAGCCTCTGTGGACCAGGCTTCCAGCCAGATCCTGCAGAAACAGACACGAGGTTCACCCATGGACCCAATCAACGGCACCACCTTAGTGGATCCCAGCACCAAGTTAGGCACTGTGGACCCAAGATCCAGACCTCAGTAAACCTAAGTTCTTGATCGACCCCAGTAGACCCAGGCTCCAGGCCTGACCCCACAGACCGAGGCTCCAGATCTACCCTCCTATTGACCCAGGAACCAGCCCCAAAATTCTAGTAGTAAGTCTACCCATAAGCCCTACTAAATAGCCTTCCCAGAACCTCTGGATGGGATGACTAGTGAAGGGCTTGACCTGTCAAAACCAGTTTGTAAAAACTAGAATAGGTGTCTATTTATTCAAATATACAGGGACCAATGAATAGCTAAAAGGATCATGAATAGTAAGGAAAACATAATACCACCAAAGAAACAAATTAAAGAACTGATGGCCCACCCTAGAGACGTGTAGATCTATGACCTGTGTAACAAAAAATTCAAAATAATTGTTTTAAAGAAGCTCAGTGAACTAACAGAGAACACAGCTCAACAATTAAGTGAAACCAGGAACACAATACAATGAACAAAATGAGAATTTCAACAAAGAGATAAAAACCATAAAAAGGGACCAAACAGAAATTCTGAAGCTGAACAACACATTGGCTAAACTGACACATTCCACAGAGAGCAAACTTGATCAGGCAGAAGGAAGAATCAGTGAGCTTGAAGATAGATCATTTGAAATTGCCCAAGGGGCAGGGGCTGGGAAAGGAAAAATGAAAATAGAATAAAGAAAGCCTACGGGATTTATGGGATGCTATCAAACAAAACAATATATGCAGTATGGGTGTCCTAAAAGAAGCAGAGAAAGAGAAAGGGACAGAAAGCTTATTCATTTATTTTTATTACTAATAGATAAACTTTTGTATGTATATATATTGTGTACAAGATGATGTTTTAAAGTATATCTACTTTGTGGAATTACTAAATCTAGCTAGATAACATATGCATTACTCCCAAAGAGTTACCATGTTTGTGGTGAGAATACTTTATATTCAATCTCTTAGCATTTTTCAAGAATGCAATACATTATTAACTATGGTCACTATGTTGTACAATAGATCTCTTCAACTTTTTTCTCCTACTTAACTGAAATTTTGTATCCTTTGATTAACATCTGTCCAACCCCATCCCACCCTCCAAGTCCCTAGTTAACCACTAATCTATTCTCTACTGCTGTGAAATCAACTTGTTATGATTCTACATGTGAATGAGATTATGCCATATTTATCTTTCTGTGCCTGGCTTATTTTATTTAGCATGATGTCCTCCAGGTTCATTTATGCTGTCACAAGGGGCAAGAGTTCCTTCTTTTTAAAAGTTGAATAGTATGCCATTATGTATATATACCACCCTTCCTTTATCTATTCAACCATTAATGGACATTTAGGTTGATTTCATATCTTGACTATTGCAAATAATGTTACAATAAACATAGAAGTGCAGATATATCTTCAATGTATCTGCACTAATTTTTATTTCCTTTGAATATATATGGGGAAGTGGGATTGCTAGCTTATATGATAATTCTAATTGTAATTTGTTTGAGGAGGCTCCATCCTATTTCCATAATGCAGTACTAATTTACATTTCTACCAACAGTGTACAAGTGTTTCTTTTTCTCCACAACTTCACCAACACTTTTTTTTTGTCTTTTCAACTTGCATTTCCCTGATGATTAGTGACATTGAGCCTTTTCTTACATGTCTGCTAGTCATTTGAATGTTTTCTTTTGAGAAATTCAGGTCCTTTGTACACTTTTTAAATTAGGTTATTTGGGTTATTGTTATTGAGTTGTTTGAGTTCTTTATCAGATGTATACCTTGCAAATATTTTCTCCCATTAGGGGGTTGCTTTTTCACTTTGTTGATTGTTTGCTTTGAGGTGCATAGGCTTTTTAGTTTGGGATAGTCTCATTTGTCTGTTTTTGCTTTAGTTATCTGTACTTTTGGGGGCATAATCAAAAAATCATTGCCCATACCAATGTTATGCAAATTTTCTCCTATGTTTTCTTCTAGTAGTTTCATAGTTTCAGGTCTTATATTTAAGTATTTAATCCATTTTGTATTGATTTTTGTCTTTCGTGTGAAATAAGGGTTTAACTTCATTTTTCCACATGTGGATATCCAGTTTTCCCAACATCATTTACACACTACATGGAATTTTTATTTATCAATTAATAAATAAGTACACGTTTATAGCGAGAAAGAGAAAGAGAAGGAAGGAAGGAAACAAAGAAGGAAGGAAGGAAGAAAGAAAAAGAAAAGAAAAGATGAAATTGAGATCGCTGCTTGATTTTTATTTTAACCTTGCAGAAAGACTAGTTCAGATGAGGTGAAGGAGTGAGGTTCAGGTCAGAACTGAACACAAAAATGGAATATGGTATTCTTGAGTTAAGTTCTCAAGTGAGAGGCAAGCAAAAGACTTAAGCTGCAGATATGAAGCTAATCTGTTGTATAAGTAAATAGTGTTTTAATACATTAACAAAGCACATCTAGCTGCAGCAATGGAATATCAGAGATCTACCCACCCTCTCACCTTTTTTGAGACAGGATCTTGCTCTGTCTCCCCGGTTGGAGGCTGTGGCAAAATTTTCACTGCTACCTCAAACTCCTGGGCTCAAGCAACCATCCTATCTCAGCCTCCAGACTAGCTGGTACTACAGGTGCACTCCACCATGCCTGGCTTTTTTTTTTTTTTTCTTGTAGAGACAGGGTCTCACTATGTTGCTCAGGCTAATCTCCAAGTCCTGGCCTCAAGTGATCCTCCTGCTTAGGCTTTCCAAAGGACTGAGATTACAAGTATAAACCACACCATTCTGATTTCCCCTGTCATTCAACTTCCCTATATTTCTATGGTTCAAGTCAATATGCTGATGCTTGTTTCTGGACTAAGAAATAATTGATTATGATGCCTGTAGTCACATCTGTGTTAAGAGTTTTGATTGGTCAGTTAAAACAAGTTATTTGGCTCATTCCTCTGACTGTTGTTTTATGGTTGTGTTGTTAATTTTGTGACTGAGTTAATTGTACATATAAATAGCCACAGGTATGTATGTTAAAAGATTTTTTTTAGTTGTTAAAAATTTCATTTATGAAGACAGACATTTTGCATTGTTAATTACTTAACTTTTGTTCCAAGAAGAAGAGATGCTAATATAGGTTAGTTAGAGACAATAACACTATAATTGGGTCATAGTGCTAGGGACATGATATGTCTTTCATCTGGGATTCTGTTTCTTGAGAATCTCACTTTTTCTTTTTTGGATGCCTGCCAATGCAAATGAAGTGAGCAGGACCAAGGCTGCCCCATCATCTTCCTGAGTTCTTATCAGGGCTCCCTCCCTAGCACAGGTCTTTTTGTTTTTCATTTGTTTTCTTTCATTTTTGTCATCATAAAAGTACAATCCAATATATGAGTACGAATTTAGAGAAAAAACTACTTTTACTGCTTTGTTTCCTGCTCAAATTAAAACCAAAATGTCAGCCAGTAATAAAAGGGTTCTTTGTCTGCCCAGATCTCTGTGTAGATATGTTCCACGAAAAACTTTCTGGGAGAGTTGGAAGGTATTCCTGGGTTTAGGCAGGAGTAGCATTCTGTGCTTTTCAACCAATATAGGCAAATTGCTTAAAAGAGTAAAATAACTTCACAGCAATATAGTCAGCTTTCCAAAGTTAATCATTTCTGGATCTGGCCAAAATTCATAGCCAGTTCACTGGCCAAAGAAACATGAAAAATAACATTAACAAGGGTTTTTTACATCTTATATATATATTCAATGACAGAATCATATTTTACTCCTGCACTCCATTGCACCACACATTTATCCACCAACTTTCCTTGCAATGCTTGTCTCCAAAACACCTCTTAAGTGTATTATCTGTAGGAATTATCATCCCTTTTCTACACTCTGTCTCACACGGAATAAATAAACTAAAATAGACTTCATCATGACTTCCAGACTCCCCATAATCTATTGGATATTACCCAATCAACATATATTATTCTATCTCAACTCATATTATTCTCTCTTCTTCAACATCTGTCCACTTACCATCACGAATTCAATCCAGTCATTTTTCTTCCCTAGTAAGGAAGTTAAAGATTTTATTTCCTTCCTTATCCTCTCTCTTAAAAACGGGTTAGAATGTAGTCATTGCCTTCATCCCCAAGGAGGGGGCTACTTCTCAATTAGATAATAGTACTAGAGAGTAGAGTATTAAAAAGGCTTTTAAAATTATGCAAATGTGAAGATGGTTCTTTTGGGATTTCTTACTTCCTAGAGACTGGGAAAGTGAGTCAGGGCCCAAATCTGCCCCTCTGTTTCCATACAGCTAGAAAGGTAGATATGGAAGGCTTTCCTGTTCCACAAATCACACCTGGGCATTGAGGCAAAATCCCTGGCTCTTACACACTATTCTGTTTCTTGCCGGATGTTGCTGGCATGTTGGTCCAAAAACACACAAGAGTTGTAGGTAATCTTGGGGTCCGGCCTCCTGTAGTTTAGTTCACAGGATTTCTATATTGAGGCTTAATTAAAGCTCCAATTTATAATCAAGGTAAGCAGTCCTGGTGTGATGGCTCACATCCATCATCCTAGCATTTTGGGAGGCCAACGCAGAGGACTGCTTGAGCCCAGGAATTCAAGACCAGCCTGGGCAACATAGGAAGACCTCATTTAAAAAAAAAAAAAAAATCCACTGGATTTGGTGGCGCGGGCCAGTAGTCCCAGCTACTCAGGAGGCTGAGGTGGGAGGACCACTGCTCCAGCCTGGGCAACATAGTGATACCCTTGTCTCAAAACAAACAAACAAACAAAAAAGGTAAGTTTGCCTTGCTTCCTTTAGGCAATCTTTGATTGCTCCCTTGAAGAGATTTTGAGAGTCAGATGGCTGGTTTGGCATGGGATTCAGGCATTCCTTTGTACTGAAAAATTTCATCCTTTTGTTTTTTAAGTTGTGCACTCACCATTTCCATTTTTAAATTTTTAATTATGTTTAAAATACCATATGCACGTGGTAAAAAAGACTTTTTCTAACTTTAAGGAAACAAGCAAATGTCCCTCCTTCCCAAAACCTATCTCCAGCATTGTCTGTTAACTATATTTTATTATCATCTCATAATATTGTCTCTCATAAATGAGACTGCCATCACAGGGTATTCTGGTGGCAGACAATTGGTGGGAAGACAGGCAAGTGGCTTCAAATAGACTATCACAGGTAGCAAGTTGTCTAGCTCTAATTTGGGGAAGATTTTAACATATAGAAAACCTGGAAACAATGTGTAGGCTGACAGCACAAAGATAAGCAGGCTGTGGGGAGAGCTTGGTCTCAAGGCAAAAGGCAGTTACAGTTATCAGAGTAAGGGTATGAGGCCAAAACTAGACCAACCACAGGTGGGCTGACCCTCAACCCCTCTGCTACTGGCGAGGTATTTATTACCTTTGCCTAGATCAGAAATATGACTATTTCCACACCACACCAGGGATGAAGGTTAAGAGAGCTAGGATACATCCAAAAGATTAGAGAATCATGGGAGAAGGAAGATAGGCAGAGCATCAAGGGAGGAGTCCTTTCTACAGATACACAGTTCCTACATCATTTTCTTTTTCATGTGTGTTTGCCTTATCTATGAATTCAACCATGAAGTTCTTGAAGACAAATACCAAGGTTTTTTCCTACATTTGTACACAATAATAAACTATTACATTTATTAATTTAATCACTCTATTGAGTGATGTGAAAATTTTACATATCAAAAAATTTAATTTCTTATCATTTCACTAGAAGTATGTTTACCTTACTTCAGGAAGTTAACGGCACTTCTGAAAACTAAAACTAAACTGCTTTTCTGGAATATACTCTGCCCACAAGTTGCCAAATGCAATCAGATGATTTGGTCTCAAATATGAGAATCTAAATGAACTCCTCATTTTGACCTTGAATCAAAATGCTAGCAACATAATTGTTTAGAGTAAAAAGTCATCAGTTCTAAGAGACTCAATATGATTAAGATCTAATTGTTCTTTGCAATTTTGTATCCTTCTCTGGGGTTTTTAATGTGCAGTGTGATTGGACACACAATGATCTGATAACATCTAGACTGATATTAATCTCCATGAAATCAATTATACCACACACAGAAAAAAACCCTTTCATGAAGCCTGAAATACCTGCTAGGTGGACTGAATTTTTCAGAGAAATGTTTGCTTTAATGTCTAAATCATTAGGACTTATGCTCAATGAAACAGTCCTGCCACTCTAACCCATTTTCTTTCTAACTCCATTTCCTGTTATTCCCCCACCTAGCCCATTCTACTTCCACCTCAAACAGGCCAGATATACTAACCCCTCAAGGCCCTTGCATTGCCTTTCCCCTCTGTCTGGAGTGCTCTTCCTTCAGCTATCCACGTGGCTAACTTACTTCTCCATGCTCCTGTTTGGAGATGCCATCTTCCATGGCCACAGTGCAATCTACTCTTTCCTTTGATAGCATTTTCACAACTTGTATGTTTGACTTTTATATGTGATTGTATTCACGATTTACTTTTCTTGTTGTTTAACTGAAGATTCTGTGAAGAAAATCACTGTTCTGTTCCTCACTGTCTATTTAGCAACTAGCCATTAAGTCCAACTACGTACCAAGCACCATCTTAATAGACATGGTGAATAGAGAATGTATAGTATAGAAGAGGGAGGCAGACAATTAACAAGTTAACAAATAAAATAATATAATAGGATATTTCAGATGGTAATCAGTGCTTTGAAGGAAATAAAACTGGGAAATGTGATAAATAATGACTAATGTTGGAGGACTAATTTAAATTGACTAGTCAGGGAAGCCCTCTCTCACTGAGTTGAAATGAGAATTAAATGGTGGAGGCAGTCATGAGGGTCTGGTAGTTGAGCACCCAGGAAAAGGAAACAGAAAGTGCAAAGGACCTAAAGTAGAGAAGGTTTTAACACAAAAACCCATTGTGTCTGTCCAGGAGTTTGTGATAACAGAGATGAGAGCAAACAGCAATGGCAGACAGGAGCCATATCATAACAGAGCCTTGTATGTCATGCTAAAGCATTAGATTATTTTGCCTTCTATGTGTAGAATAGATAATAGGAGAGCAAGAGTAGAAGCAGCTGGGAGGTTTGCCCTGGTAGATTTAAAAGTTGATGATGACTCAAATCAAAGTTGTTATAGTAAGAGAAAAGTGGGGAAATGGAGATACATATTAGAAGTAAAATTGACAAGACTTGCTGATGGATTGCATAGATGCAGCAAGAATAAGACAGGAATCAAGGAGGGCTCCTAGGCTTTGGGCTGGACCTCTTTAAGAGATGGATGGCATTTCCATTTACTAGAGCATATATTCAGTGCTTTGCACATAATATGCACTCAATAGTCATTGAATACATGAATCAAAACTGAGATTCTGGGTGAAATGTTGTTTGAATAAAATAGCTCTGATAAAAACAGAGGTTGGAAACTACTGCAATTAGAGTGATCAGAGTTGTGTATGCAGCTTTTGATCTCATTTGGGTGAACTGGAGGCAATGGCTCTACTACTTTCCTTGGCAGTGATTTACAGATGGAATCCCTGCAGTGTAACAGTGGATACATGCACAAACAGAGATGATTTCTGGTAAGACCAGATAATTCTAAGTTTGACCTGGATAGTCTTTGAGCAGTTTAAAAATCACTCCATGAAACTGGGACAGCTTGGTTGCGACTGAGTTCTCAGATGTGAGACAATAACTTGGTCAAATATGGTAGTTCAGTCAGGGCTTGGACAAGGTCAGGGGAGGGAATCTTAGGTGGGTTTACCACTTATGTACTTAATCCTGAATTGTATCCCACATCTAAAATAAAATAAAATAAAAAGAGAGAGTTAGGATCCAAGACTCTACCAAGGGCCTGCTTGTGCAGGGCAGAAGCACAGGCAAGAATAAAGTCAGAGATCCCCCTCTAGAATACCGAACCCAGACAGCAGAGGGCAAAAGAGAGATGAGAGGTTGATGTTGATGCTGACTAACAAGGATTCGTAAAAACTAGAAAAACAAAGAGTAGGAGTTTGAATTTCATCCAAAGAGGATGATTGTGTCCCCCAAATGTTTAAAAATTCTTTTCCATGGGATAATTTAAGGTTTTCTATACATATCAAGTTTGTAGGGAAACTAGGAGGGAAGTGAGAGTATGGGGCAAGAGATAGCAGTTTTGTTAGCTGAAGGCCTTGTAAATCACCACAGAAGAAGTGACTTTCTTTATGTGCAAGACCATGCTGAGGTCTGATTAGCTGAATAAGTTATCACAGTATGGAGAGATTATCCACCTTGCAGAACTGCTAGGGAGAAAACACAAGCAGGACCAAGAACAAATGCTTTATTTCCTTACTGTAACTCATTAGGTTGCCCAAACCCAGGAAATCTAAAATCCTGCCACCACGCCCATCACCCCCACCAGCTAAGGTAGCTGACAGGCACCAGGTGCCCAGAATAAAGACCCAACAAGGCATCTGCAGTTGAAGGTTATAGATGTCAGCTGATTTGGCCTCCCAGGAAAGTCAGTGCTCCATTTCAGTAGGATTATGCGGCTTAATTGATTAGTGCTGCTTAAGTGTATACCATCTAGTCATGGAGTTTGTAGTCTTAGCTTCATAGAATTGAGTTAATTTCCTCCCAAGAGACGCATTTGCAATTTTCTTAAGTGATAGATTTAACCTAATACCCGCAGTGGTTAAAATCTTGATAGTCAAAAATTAAAAGTTAATGGGTTTCTAACAAGCTATTCCAACATCTGCATCATTTGTTTTCTTTATTATGAATAGTTCCAGATTTGGGTGAATTGTATAAAACATAAGACATAAAAATATCTTCTTCATATTCGGTTTCTGAGACAATATCAAATGCCAGGAAAGGGAAATTTTCATTTTCATTAAAAACAAAGATATTTCTAGTTTCATTTTTTAGAATGCTATGATTTTCTAATTGTAAAGATTACCAGTATGGAATTAAAATTCTATCACTTATTAGTTACGTAAACTTTAGCAAGATTTCCTTTCCTCACCTGTAAAATAGGAGTAATGATAGTGATTGTGACTACTAAATGAGATAATTTGGGAATAAGACTGAATACTTTTTTAGTAGATATATTCCATCCATTTGTTATTGTTATTAAATGTTTTGAGAATTGTTTTATCTTCCAATTAAATAATAATGCATGTGGGTATTTAATTTACAGAACTAAACTTGAACTCGAAAATTTGAACAAAGATAGTTTAAATGATTTTTCAAGTCATTTTATATTACTTCTCTGTGTCAAATTTAAGTCTAATTTGTCTGACATAAGACACTCTAAAATGAGTTGATTATTGTCCTGATAACTCCAAGTATCCAATCTTTTAAAGATTCTAACATTCATATATTATTTGATGTAGTCTTTTAATTTGTCAAGGTCATTAATTAAAGTATGGCTTGTTTAGTAATGTATTTCTTTGTCTATATTTACAGAAGGAAAGGGCACAAGCTAATGTGCTATTTTGTTGATTAAAATAATCTGTGTAAAATTCTAATCTTACTGCTTGGATGGTCTTTAAAAAGAATTATATACTTAAATTCAAGTTCAATGTTTAACTGGTATTCATTGCTATCCTGCTATGTGCAAGGTACTAACAATACAATAATTAGTCACTAAGAAACAAGAGCAGCAGCTGCAGTTTCTGTACAGACTGTACTAGAAGCTGGTAGAGTTTGAGAGAAATATGTTTTAATAATTAAGAGAGATTTATCGTGTCTATTTAAACTATTAAAAAGAGTGAATGGGTAAATATATACTGAGAACACAACACCAAAAAAAAAAATCCAAATCTGCATTGAAGACTAATAATAAAATTTTTTAAAGCCATAAAATGTGAGTCTTATTTGTGTGTTTAACCTTAAAGTTGTGTTTTCCTATACTTTTGACCATGTCTAACTAGGACTAAGCCATCCTCTGCCACAAACATCAGAAAATACAGACCAACAAGCTCCCCAGGGAGCAACAGGGAACATTTAAAAGATCTGGTGGTAGAAGAGAAATTGTACACATCCTTTGGGCCATTGAGCAGATTTGGAAACATAGAAGCAATTTTTTTCTCCTACAAATACTTAGACCAGGAAAGAAAAAAAAAACAACAACAAATAGCACTTTAAATGCTAGAATCATATATATGAAACTTTGATTATTATAATAAAAACAATTTTGAATAGCATAAAAATTGACATTCACAGTTAATCCCCAATCTCTTTACCAATTACGTACTCCTTTTCAAAAAAGTCTTATTACCCATGCTAAATTATTTAGTATATAAACGAGTAGCATTTTGTCCATAAAAAAGTGATGTATTTAATAATTGGTATAGATTCTCTTATATACATACATTCAAATAATAATCAAAATGTGCTGCTCTTATTAAAAATAAGTAAGCTAACTTGCAAGTTAACAAGTTAGCTTGACATGCTTTTATGGATACTGAAAGAAGAGAAGCCTCCTGGGTCAGAGACAAAGGACAGCTTAATATAGAGAGCAATAGCAGTAGCCACAGTATCAACATTTGCATTTATACACAGAGCCCCTATTTCCAAAGAGTTGTGTTACAAGAGAGACTCTGAGCTTAGGGGATCCAAATCTCTTTTTTTTTTTTTGAGATAGAGTCTCCCTCTATCACCCAGGCTAGAGTGCAGTGGTTGATCATAGCTCACTGCAACCTCGAACTCCTGGGCTCAAATGATTCTCCTTCCTTAGCCTCTTGGTTAGCTGGGACTACAGGTGTACACCACCACACCCAGCTATTTTTTTTTTTTTTTGTAAAGACAAGGTCTTACTATGTTGCCCAGGCTGGTCCCCAACTCCTGGCCTTAGGCACTCCTCCTGTGTCAGCCTCCCAAAGTGCTGGGATTATAGATGTGAGCCACTGTGATTAACCCAAAACTTTTGTAATGGGAAGTAAGAGTATTTGTTCACAGCTGCAGGGGGAGATACTACCTCTGTGTTCTAAGACTGTAAGTAACCCTACCCTTTTCTCTGGAGACAACATCTCTATCTTCCAAATCTTTTCTTTTTGAAACATCCTTGAAAATAGGGTGAGGAGAATGGGCGGTCAGTGCTTGCTTGTCAAGACAAGCAGAAATGCAAGAGACTCATAGAGAATTGTCTCTCAACAATACTGAGCAGTGACTTCTGGGGAGAGAATTTAGAGGAAGAGAGAATCCTCTTCTGGCGACATTTCTGGTGTTGAGGAAAAGAGACCTCTGCATACTGGGTGACAGAGTTTAGTCCGGGGTAAGTTTCCATTGTCACCTGTGGTCTGACAAGAAAATTTCACCTCTTGTTCTTCCTTTTTTCCTGTCCTACTCTCCCAACTTCCCAGGATCTGTTGTAGTTGAGGTCTTAGCATTCTGAACCCTGACTTGAAAATGGATGGCCTTAAACCTAATTTATTTATGTATTTGTTTATTTATTTATTTTCTGAAACAAAAATGTAGGGGTGACATAGTATGTACAGACAGAAAAAATATTGTCAAACTGTAAACTTGTGATTTGTACATTTGCTCTATAGAAATTACCCAGAATCATGTCATTGTCCCCCAAATCATCTGTGCTCCACAATTCCCTATTGGTCTCTCTCTTCCTCTGTCCCCTGGCAGCTAGTGATCTTTTTATTGTCTCCATAGTTTTGCCTTTCTCCAAAATGTTATATAGGTGGAATCATGCAGGACGTAGCCTTTTCAGATTGGCTATGTCACTTAGTAATATGCATTCAAGGTTTCTCTATGTATTTCATGGCTGGGGAGCTAATTTCTTTTTGGTGCGAAAATATTCCACTGGCTGATGTATCACAGGTTGTTTATCCATTCACCTACTGATGAACATAATTTATACTGGAAGTCAGAGTCCCTGACTATTTCTCTCACTGCCTCCAGACTCAGTCTCCTCAAAGGCCCTATTAACCCATAATGTATCTGATTTATAGAATGTTCTGTTTCAACGGCAAATTGTAAATAAAATAAACTTGGTTGTCTAGCTGGAGACCATAACCACCACTTACGGAGTCTCTAGTGTGGGAAAATGTGTTTTTATTAATGAATCTTTTTAACAAATGGCTTTCTAGACCATGTCTCTTATTAGATTGCATCTTTTTATTTAGTAATCCAATTTTTAGAATGTTATTAGAGGAAGTTTATTTTTGCAACTGTCTGTGAAAGATGGCACTATTTTCTGTGGCAGCAGAAAAGTTATCCCAAGCCAAAAGCCTGGAGAAAAAGTAGACTTTGTTTCTAAAATGGGATCAAAGTTAAGAGTATATAAATCAACATGTTATGTCAGATGATCATATTGTCTCCTTAGGGAAGAAGGATGGCCAGAAAACAGGTAGTAAAAAATATATGTCAGGAAGGGAAAAAAACAACAACAAGGAATTATCTCCTTCTCACTGGAAAAGGATTATAGCTTGGAGGACCTTTTGAGTATTCCCAGTTTACATTCAAATTCTCTTACATAATGGGCTCTTGTTATGAAACAGGACATTGCCATTTGTCATCAAAGTGTTCTCTGATATTTCATTTTCAAGTTTGTTTTCGCTTAATTTTACCCCATTCCATAGAACTAGAAAATAGTTTACTGCGTCTTTTCTTGTCTATATGATCATTTAGAACTTATCAAACATTTTTAACACTGGGGCATTTTTATATTAGTCTTTACACAGCTATTTTTAGGATTTATGCTCCTTTTTTTTGCTGGTGGTTGAAAATTATCCAGTTCTATTTTTCCCATATGCAGCGACAGAAAGCAGACTCGCAAAGCCAAGTGTAATCTTTCCATGTTGTGGTGAAAGGGGCATTCACTATTTCTGTGCTCTAACAGATTGCTGACATTTTTTGTTTATCAAAGTGAGGTTTTCTGTAACTTTGCCACATTTAACTGTTCTTTACTTTTGCTGTTTTCATAGGATTTTACTTCAAGTTGCTCCAGGGGTGAAAATGCTTCTTGGTTCTTTTGCAATTATGGTTCCCCATTTTCATCTATCTTAGTGTTGAATTTGTGACTTATGTTTCATATTTTCAGGCCATATTCTTGATATTTCAGAAAACATTATTATTATAAAATATCAAGTTACTAAACAACCCTAGGAAGTAATTTTGAACATTATAGGAAAGCTCATATTAAGTAATACCCAAAACTTAAAAATCCAGACATAATCTCTTCACCATAAATGTCTTAAGAATTTGTACTTTTATTCCATCAATCTTGCTATTGTTTAAAAACAATGTTTGAGACTCCTTTTGTAAATGTGCATTTAGAACCAGCAGCTTTGTTTCACATGAACTTCATGACAGTAAATCTTCACTGTTTAATTGTACATTTTAATTTTTGGACAGAAATACCTGTCGCCAATATTCTGGTGTATAGGTTGGTGATTAGACTGGAAGACAATTTGAGAGAATAAGTATCCTACTGTAAGGAATCTGAAGACAACTTGAGAAAGAACTTCTAGAAAGTTTTCCTCAGGAGCATTTGCTGCCCAGATGCCTCTGGATGCTTTACAGATGCCTGGTTCAGTCAGTGGTTAGTGATGCATCACGTAGGTCCTGACATCCCATTGTCCTGAACTCACTTACTAGGCCATGTTACCCTCAGGAAAACAGGGAGTCCTTGGAGAGCTGTGCACAGGTGAGTGACATAAACTGACACATTCTGAAAGAATCCTTCTGGATGCTGTATCGAGAAAATGCTGAAAGGAGCAGAAGATGGGGTAGACAGCAAGCATCTAATTAGGAAGCTGTTGAAATAATCCTGGCATGAGATGATGGTGCTTGAAAAAAGAGAAAAATTGGAAGTGCTGAGAGGTGGCTGGATTCTGAACATATTTTAAAGATACAGCTAATAGGATGTCCCAATCTTGGTTTCGACTGGGTCTCAGCCAGAGTAGCTATTACCCCTCAAGAGGCATTTAGCAGTGTGTCCAGACATTTTTGATTGTCAGAACTGGAGACATGCTATAGGCATCTAGTAGATAGAGACCAGGGATGCTGCTAAGCATCTTGTGTTGCACAGGATAGTTCCCCACAACAAGAATTATCTAGTCCAAAATGTCAATTGTGCTGAGGTTAAGAAACTGTGCTCAAAATTAGGCTGGGTGTGGTGGCTCACATCTGTAATTCCAACACTTTGGGAGGCCAGGGAATGAGGATTGCATGAGCCCAGGAGTTCAAGAGCAGCCTAGGCAACATAGTGGGACCTTGTCTCTACAAAATAAAAAATTAGCCAAGCATGGTGGCTTGCACCTGTAGTCTCAGCAACTCAGGACGCTGAGGCGAGAGGATCTCCTGTGCCCAGGAGGTCAAGACTGTGGTGTGCTGTGATTGTGCTACTGCACTCTAGCCTGGTCAACAGAGTGAGACCCCACTAAAAAAGAAGAAAGAGGAAGAAGAGGAAGAGGAGGAGGAGGGTTAGGGGAGGAGGATGGCAGTGGGAGAAGGAGGGGAGGAGAAGAAGGAGGAGAAAAATAAACCACACTGCTCAAGATATACCTTGAGCATCTATCTCCTTGTGACATTCCTTAGGAGAGCTCACCAAGAATTTTTCCTCTGTATGTTTTACTTTTTTTAGTTTATTTTTTTACCTGGCAAATAAAAGTTGTATATATTTATACATTTGTTTTAAAATATGTACACATCATGGAATAGCTAAATAAAGCTAATTAACATGTACATTACCTCATATAATTTTTTCTGTTGTGAGAACATTTAAGATCTACTGTCTCAGCATTTTTCAAGAATACAATATATTATTATCAAGTATGGTCACTGAGGTGAACATTAGATCTCCAAAACTTATTGATGCTGTCTAACTGAAACTTTGTACCCGTTGGCCGACATCTCCCCATTCCCACATCACCACTGCCCCCTCCAAACCCTGGCAACCATTATTCTACTCTTTGCTTCTATGAGTTCAACTTTTTTAATTTTTAATTTTTTTTTTAGTTGGAGTCTCACTTTTTAGTCCAGGCTGGAGTGCCGTGGCACGCTCACAGTCACTGTAGCCTCAACCTGCTGGACTCCGGTAATCCTTCTGCCTTAGCCTTTCAAGTAGCTGGAACTACAGGTGCATGCCACCACGCCTAGCTAATTTTTTGATTTATTGTAGAGATGATTTATTGTAGAGATGAGGTCTCACCAAGTTGCTCAGGCAATTCTCTCACCTTGGGCTCACAATTGGAATTGCTGGATCACATGAAGGTTCTTTGTTTAATTTTTTGAGAAACCACCATACTGTTTTCCATATTTCCGTTGTACTAATTTACATTCATACTGACAGCATATGAGAGTTTCTTTATTTTCACATTTTCCTTTCATCTTTTTTATAGTAATCATTCTAACAGGTATGTGAGGTGATATTTCTTTGTGGATTTTATTTGTATTTTCCTGCTGATAGTAATGTTGGGCATTTTTTCATATACCTGTCAGTCTATTCAGGTCCTTCGTCCATTTTTTTAAAGAGAAACTTGAGTTTTAGTCAAAACAATAATGTAGTCTTCAGGATTGTAATCAAATCTTGAACAAAATCACAATGTGTCTACTTGTTAACTTTCTGTATCAGACAACCCAGTCTGGGATGGCAGTACTGCTTGCTGGCGTTAGATCACATTGCTTTGTGCCACTGCCACTGTGCTGCTGTTGTTGGGTGTGCAACAACAAAACTGCAGTGACTAAAGATGGTGTGCAGAACTCCATTCTCCTGCAGCTGTAGGAATGCAAGCCCCAGTAAAAGGAGGAGGTGCCTCCATGCACTGCGTCAGCTGCCCTTCCCGGAATTGGGTCCCCAGATAGCAAGTGGGTCAATATTCGAAAGTGTGTTGCCTCTTGAACCAGGTGTACTGTTCTAGTAAACTGGGATCTTGATAGTCATCAGGACTGTAGTTTACCCATTTTTTAATCAGGTTATTTGTGTTCTTACTATTGGGTTGCTTGAATTTCTTATATATTTTGGACATTAGACTTTATCAGATATATAGCTGGCAAATATTTTCTCCCATTCCACAGTTATCTCTTCACTCTGTTAATTGTTTCCTTCGCTATGCAGATGCTTTTCAGTTTGTTGCAATCCCACTTGTCTATTTTTGTTTTGGTTGTTTGTGCTTTGGGGGTTATACCCAAAAGATCACTGCTGAGACCAATGTCATGTCGTTTACTTCTTTTTTTTTTCTAGTAGTTTTATAGTTTCGGGTCTTATATTTAAGTTTTAATCCATTCTGTGTTGATTTTGGTATATTGTGTCAGATAATGGTGCAATTTCCTTCTTCTGCATATAAGATATTAAGTTTTCCCACACCATTTATTGTAGAGATTGTTCTTTTCCCATTTTGTATTCTTGGCACCTTTGTCAAAAATCAATTGACAGTAAATGGGTGAAATTATCTCTGGGGTTTCTATGCTGGTCCATTGGTCTATCTGTCTGTTTTCATGCCAGCACGATACTGTTTTTATTACTATACTTTTGTAGTATATTTTGAAATCAGGGAGTGTGATGCCTCTGTTTTGTTCTGCTCAAGATTCTTTTGGCTATCTGAGGTCTTTTGTGGTTCCATATGAACTTAAGAATTTTTTTTTCTGTTACTGTGAAAAATGTCATTAGAATTTTGATAGAGGTTGTATTGAATCTGTATACCACCTTGGGCAGTATGAACGTTCTAACAATATTAATTCTTCCAATCCATAAACACAAGGTAGCTTTTCATTTATTTGGATCGTCTTCAATTTTTTTCATAAATGTTTTATAGTTTTCAATGTACAGATCTGTCATCTTCTTGGTTAAATGTACTCCCAAGTACTTTATTTATGTTTGTAAATATTGTAACTAGAATTGTTTTCTTTATTTTTTTCAGATAGTTTGTTTCTAATAGATAAAAACACTGTTGAATTTTGTATGTTGATTTTTTATCCTGTACAGTTATAGTATGAAAACAGTCTGCTAAAATATTTATTAGTTCTAACAGTTTTTTTGTTTTTTTTGTTTTTTTTTTTTTGGTAGACTATTTCAAGTTTTCTATATATAAGATTATGTTACCTACAAACAGAAACAACTGAAATTCTTCCTTTCCAATTTGGATGTCATTTATTTCTTTTTCTTGACTAACTGCTCTGGTTAGGACTTCCTACTCTATGCTTTAGGAAAGCTTACTATAAGAATTTTGACACTAAGGTAAAAACTATTGTTTGAATGTTGACAGAAAAAATATAGACTCTAGCAAAATTCATTCTTGCAGCGGACTCAAAGCCTAAATTAGAAAGGAGTCTCCCCAGTGTTCCAGCAGTAAGAATACTGAATAAGTCTGTTTAGAGGTGGCTTTATGCATTAATGCATCCAGAAAGAGGACCACTAAAGTCAGGACTTTTAGCCAGACACTGAGCATTCAGCCTCAATATCAGCCACCAAAGTGAGCATTCGTGTGAGTTCCTTCTGATTTTCCTAGCTAAGCTGGAACAAAAATTAGAGATAAATCTTTACCTTATGAGCCCAATTGGAACTTGCCCTACAAACCTTCCCTCTATTCTAAAAGGACCATACATTTGTTTAGGTAGCAAATTTCTCAAATGGGTTTTCAAACTGATCTAACATTACAGGATATAATCAGTTGGTTTTAGAACTTCTCAAGGTACTCTGAGGTTAAGGGCCAAGTGTCCCTGTAGCCCATGAAGTAAAGTATCCAACTATTAGAAGTGAGTAATGTAGCCAATATCTAACCACCAAGTAGAAAAAGAGGTTGTTCTAGGTTTGGGGTGAAGGATACATATCAGAATCTGATAAACAGACAGAGGTCAACTGTAGCTTTAAGAAAGAACTAAGTGTGTGATGTAAGTGGTGAGAAAGATAAGGATTGAAGGAATTTGGGGAAAGTTCCTGTTTATTTTTATATTGAAGAAAAAAGCTAAGATTTTAATTTAGTCTATAAGTTATAAAAGAATGATTACTTTGTTTTCTAGTTAACAACATCTAGGTTAGATTTTGCATGTAATTGCACTAATTCTTAGTATGCACCCAAAAAATGTAAGGCTTTTTGAGGGGTTAATTTTTCCATCAAAATTATAGAATAGCACAATCAGGCATCCTTCACTTCTTCCTGACTTTGTGTAGCATGTTCAATAAAGAGGATTGTCTTTGCAAAAATATTCAAGGGCTTCTTCAAAGACTCTTTTGAAGGATTTACTGTGTCATCAGGTCTTTATTTCTCAATGGCTTGAACTGTTTCTCAATTTTACTTTTATGGACTTTATGAAAGCCTACACCTTTTGCAAGATTTTCAGTTTCACTGGTAACTATAATGTGCCACAATTTTTGTAAGAAAATGTCAAAGACATGAAAATGATGCATTGGATAAAAGCTAGTGTGAAGCAGGAAGGGATTTTTTTTAATATAAACTACTTTGTTGTGTGGTCAGTTCCTTAGCACATAGTCTTGTAATACATTTACTTGTCTATGAAACCTTACATGTTTGAGGACTTGAATAATAAATAATGGCCAGGCTCGGTGGCTCAGCCTGTAATCCCAGCAATTTGGGAAGCCAAGACAAGTGGACTGCCTGAACTCATGGGTTCGAGACCAGTTGGGCAACTTGGTGAGACCTTGTCTCTACAATAAAATCAAAAATTAGCCGGGCGCCGTAGCGCGTGCCTGTAGTTCTGGCTACTTAGAAGACTAAGGTGGAAGGATTGCCGGAGTCCACCAGAAAGAAAGAAGAATGAATGGAAGAAAGAAAAAAGAGGATTAAAAAGAAAAAAAAGGCCTGTAGATATTTTAGTGTCTGTTGAGATAGGGCAAGAGTCTTACGGCTTTGCCCTTTCTAATTAATGTGTTATTAACAATAGAAACACGCACAATAGTTTGATATTTGACCTAGCCTAATACTCTGTCTCCTAGAATTGGGATTTAGAAACTTGATGATCCTCTTCTCAAATCAAATATTTCTAAAAGTAAAAGGATGAGTACATTCATAGAGTAGTGCTCCAAGTTATAATTATTTCGCAAGCATCATATGTCTGCAGGGAGTGAGGAATTCCATGTAGATGAATCCTTAAGATGGCAAATTTTGAAAAAATGATGATGAACAATAGGTTTTCTTCTCTGGAAAAGTGTCTGTTCATTAGAGTCTGACATGTATCCTTCACCTCAAATCTAGAACAACTTCTTTTTCTACTCAGTGGTTAGATATTGGCTATATTACTCACTTCTAATAGTTGGCTCTGAGTCTGTTTTGCCCCCAACATGGCAAAACAGTTTGAGGTTGGACATTCCAATCAAATATGTCCAAGCTTCAGATGATTCTAACTTGGTTAGTAACTGAACGGTTCTCCTGTCACTCTCTGAGTTACATGAAACACCTGTTGTGCTTCAGAAGAGGTTCTTCCTCTTTTAAACTTTACGAATTGGCATGACTCCAGATGGCTTTAACCCAATATTCTGACCTGCCCATCAATTTTGGCCCAGCTCCTGTGATTCTTCATTTTACAGGTGGGGAAACACAGGCTTATAAAGATTAAGTGTTGCCCAAGGTCATGAAGCTAGTAAGTGGCAGTACTGAGATCTGAAACATGACAGCTTGATTCCAGAGCCTACCCATGTTCCCATTCTACAATATTGGTGCAGAATTCTCTATTGGCATAAGAGTATTAAGTAAAAATAAGAAAGAGGCAAGAGAGAGATTTAATAATGATGATAGTTTTGTGATGACTCTGGGATCATATCAGGAAAATTGCCTGCAGTTTGTACACATGAAGATGGCCTTACCTATGTAGGAATTGACACATTTAAATCCCTGGAAATTCCTTCCAAAATAAAGGCTACTAGAAATCTCATCCAATAAAGAAAATAATGTCTGATTTTAAACTAGACTAAAATTTAAAAGCAAATAAACCAACAAAACCTAACATATTGATCCTAACTCTTGAACTAAGTATATCAAGTCTTGGGAGAGCTGTGAACTCTTTTCGTTCATCCCTACCATATAGCAACACAGGAAATAATGCCTGGCTGCTCCCTCTCAATGTCATTGTTAGTGCAAATTATTGAGATATGTCAATATTATTTGAGAGCATCAGAAAAAGGGTATCACTCAAATCCAACATGACTCATCTTTTGCTTACAATTAGCCACGCCAGCTATTTCTACACTCATTTTTGTCACACTCTACTCTTTCTTGCTTGATCACTGCAAGTCATTGCTTGTACTTTATACCATGCACATGCACAGCTACACAAAGAAGCGTATCCATTGTAACTCACTTGTCATTAAATTGGTAGGTTGTAAACTGAAAAGATTCCATCAAGAATCCAATCCATAGAAAACTAGATTATTTTGTAAAACTCAAATACAACTGTCATTGTATTATAGCAAAGACACATAAGTTGTTTTGTCCTCTGTTATACCATTTTTAATGAAACGAATAACCAAAATGTTTTCCCTCTTTCATCATTGCTCTAACCTTTGTGCAGCCTTATCTGAATATAAGCTTTTAGAAAATTTTTTGTACCTAATTCAATTTGAAGTATTTTTTTCACTGAATATTTTTATTTGTGTCTCATTTTCCTTGCAAGATATTTTTTGATGGTAATACACTAAATATCACTCATAAGCTCCAAAATGGTTTTATCTAATTCCATGTCCTTATTTCTATTTATGTATGAGTGTGTGTGTGTGTGTGTGCGTGTATGTGTGTGTGTGTGTGTGAAGCATAATTATTCTATTTATTTGAAGTTTCCTTTTAAGGACTATGTTAATTGGACAACCTCAACTGACTGTCTGAAGCATCAATATTTTAGTTACATTTAAGCAAACATGGATTTTAGAAGTTGAGATTGCTAAGATTTAGGCTCTCCTTTTGCTGCTACAAAATTCCATTGTAACAGCTGTTCCCAAAGTAGGGTCCCAGGACCAGTAATACTAACATCCTCTAGGAAATGTCTCTCTCCCTTTCCCCATACCTACTGAATTAGAAAGTATAGAAATGGGGCCTAGCAACTGGCACTTCAATAAGCTCTCTATGTGATCCTGATGTACCCCAAAGTTCAAAAGCCACTGCATCATAGAGATTAGTGTTAACATCCTTGAGAGTATAACTGATGTCTTTTCATCTTCACTCCCATGAGTGTCCAATACTGTGACTGGCACATAATAGGCATTTATTAAATAGTCTTGGTATAAATAAACCTACTGCTAAGTTAAACACTTCTAGGATGAATCTGACATTCTTCTCTCCTGACTTTCATCTTCTTTCCATATCACCCATAAAACTGAGATGATTCTGTGAAGAGGTATTAAGTATGAACAAACGTGACTCACGTTAGGCTCTGCTGCTATGTTCCCAGCACAATACTCTCATAGTGCCCAGTGTTACTTTTAAGTTCTCCATGATCAGTGATTTTTTCAGGACACTTAGAAGTAACTTGCATACCAAGCAGGAAGCGCACAAAGAAACTGCAGGATATTGAACTCTGCAGAGCACTACATTACGTTTGTATCATCACAACATCTTATTTCTCTTCATAATGCAAGACAGGAAGTCTATCATCAGATAAGCATTTAGCTTAAACACAGTTTCTGCCATGTTGTTCCAAAAATATAAAGCCCAGAAGATTAACCATGATATCTGAAACTGTGGGTATAATTCTGTGCTCCAGAAGTAGTATTTGCCTGATCTGAGTATTATATAAAGAGCAGAGAGGTCTCCCCCTCAGAGGAAAAAGTATCTTTATGAAGCTTTATGAAAAATGCTGCATGCATCTTGGTATTTCATGAAATATTTATGGATAATGACAAGTTTGCCAAAATTATGTAATCAGCCATTTCTAAATTGGTGCTATTATAATTAATGTTTATTTGAAAATCCTCAGAGAGAAACAGAAGATACATCTCCAGTTTTGTGATGATCTGAGGTTATTCTCCTAGCTGCTCTTCCAAACACCTGGGCTAACACCTATGTAAATCAGATAATGCTAATGTGTGCATATTAATGAAGGTCAAACTTCACTGTTCCCATAGCTAATTTTTTAAAAAACTAATTTCCTCCTTTGGATGGTGTTATTAACAACAGATTCTTATCCTTGCAAATCCAAATTACACTAAAGAATTGAAATCTCCACCATCATCTTTTAACTGCCTCATCTCCCTCATGCTAAGATCCTCTTGATTGCTGTTTCTAATAGTTGTGTCTGATGTGTTGTGAAAAATCTACTGTAGCAGAAAGAGTCTTGTGCTTGAATTTTGAAAACCTGAATTTCAATCTTTCAGCCACTACTAAAAGCAATCATTTCTCCTTTGAACTTCAATTTCCACATCTGTAAATATGATAGCTTGGTGAAAGTGACCTTTAAAAGTCAGTTACTATAGCTGCTATCAAAGGAAGAAAGAAAAAAAACAGAAAATAGCAAGTGCTGGTGAGGATGTGAAGAAATTGGACCCCTTGTACACAGTTGGTAAGAATATAAAATGGTGTCACTGCTATAAAATATAGCATGGCAGTTCCTTAAAAAATTAAAAATAGAATTACAATATGATACAGCAATTTCATTTCTGGGCATATATCCAAAAAAACTCAAAGCAAGATTTCAAAGAGATATTTGTATATCCACTTCATAGCAGCATTATTCAATAGCCAAAAGGTGAAAGAAACTCAAAGCATCCATTGACAGATGAATGGATAAACAAAATGTGATATGAATATACAATGGAATATTATGCAGCCTTTAAAAAGAAATTCTAACACATGCTATACTATGGAAGAATTTCAAGGACATTATGTTAAGTAAAATAAGCTAGTCACAAAAATACAAAAATCACATAATTGCATTTATGTGGGCTATCAAGAGTAATCAAGCTCATAGAAACGGCAAGTAGAATGGTGGTTGGCAGGAGCATTGGGGAAGGGGAAGTGGAGACTTGTTGCTTAATGGGTATAAAGTTTCTGTTTTGCAAGAAGAAAAAGTTCTGGAGGTTGGTTGCACGACGATGTGAATACACTTAACATTACTGAACTGTCATTTAAAAATGGTTAAGATGGTATATTTTATGTTATGTGTGTTTTATCACAATTAAAAATAAAAACAAAATCAGTTGCTATACAAACCTTAACTTCTGGAAAGAAAGGATTTTTATTTGTTTATTTTTTGTTTTATTATTTATTATTACCCCCTTAGTGTTATCATCCAAAAAAGTATAATTTTAAAAGTATATTAAAAGTAGTATAAAGCTATATGATATATCTATGCATACTTTGTGCACGTGGACAATACAGTACAGTGTTAGAACAGTTACAAACCTGCTTAGATTTAAATTGATCTCGGATCCTGAACCAGAGACAGAGAGAATGGAGTATTTCCATGAAAAGAGAAAATTTCCACAATGGGAGAGGAGGGCTCTTTTTCTCCTCACTAATCTAGTCACTTTTTCTTCCAAGTCTGTGGGAGAATTAGGGTTAAGGTTAGGGTTAGGGTTAGGGTTAGGGCTAGGGCTAGGGCCAGGGCTAGGGCTAGGGCTAGGGCTAGGGCTAGGGTTAGGGTTCGGTTTCCCTGAGAGGACAAGGTGGAGGGCAGTTGGAAGAACCACGGCACTCTCCTCCTTCTCTTCCCTGTTCTAAAGTTCCCAGAGGCAACCACAGTGACAGTCCAGCTTTTCCCTGAGAATTCAGTAGAAACCTGTGGTAAGTAATATTTTGTTTTTATTTTTGTCCTCCTGTCTATAAAAAGCAATTCAAGGTAATAAGTCTTTCCTTCACAGATCAGCTAAATTGTAGAGGTGGTAGACTTCTCCTCCTTTGACCCATATACCATGTATAATCTGGCTACCACTTTCAAAAAATCTCCACTCACTATTCAAACCCTGTCCTCACTGCTCCATATTTTGAATACAAACGCTCCTGATTCTAAACCTCCCACCTTCATTTCCCATTTTTCTTTCTCAAGAACCAAAGCCTTTTCTTTACTAACTCTCTCAGATTGGTGACAAATAAGCTGAACTATACTGGTTTAGATTAGTTGTTAATTATTGATTATGTCTTACTCCCAGAACAATTTCTATTTCAGAAGAGCATTCAATACCCAAACACAAAGTATTCATAAACCTAAAGTGAGAATCCCAGAGAATCTATCTGCTATATTATGGAATCAGGCAGTCCTTCAAGTGCCTTTCAAATCATGCCATGAATCAACTTTCTGCTCTGCTATGCAAAGAGGTACCCCTGCTCTTTAAACTTTGCTCATGCAATTGTTCGATAGCTGTTTAGAAAGTCTGTACTGCATACAAGGTACTGGGCCAGGGGCCGTCAACATTTCTTAGCAGCTTGACATGAAAACTTTCCCCAACTCTCACTAAAATACCCATAGAAACACAAGAAGAAGAAAGAAACTCATTGCAACACCAGTACTCAAGATGGAAAACAGCCCACCTTTGGCTGTGTGAATGTGGGCAAAATTAATGCTTATTCTAAAGCAGGAAGAGACATCTTCTTAGAGATAACCTCAAGGCATTTCCCACTCTCAATCTATGAAAATGATGTCCTGCGAGAAAGGAGAGGAAAGAGAACTAGTGTGTTGGCATGGATCCTAACAGAGTTTAGAGTACAGTAATGAAGACTTTATATAAGAAATCATGACTCAAGATAGAAAGTGGCTTTTTCCCATTTAATACTACTTTTGTCTCCACACAGGCCTGTTTCTTCAGGCTTCTACAGAGTTCACATATTTCTGGGTTTGAAATACAGCACTGTAATAGGTCAGCCTTTAATTTTTCTATTTTAAAACTGCATATTTAACCATTTAAATAAAATAATATATTCAACATATCCATGCCAAATTTGCATAGAGAATTGCCTCATTTGTGCATTTTCTTTTTGGGTAGCAGCTTTTTATGCCTGACTTACGTTGAATTTAAAATACACTAATCCTCCCAAAGTTAACATATTTTTCCAGTATTACTATTGAATAATCTACTCATTACTGAATTTTGTTGGTTTCTTCCAGTCCTAGATTTTTAAAATAGTATCTGAAGTGCAGAGCAGTGGCACAATCCATAAAATTCAAATTAAACTGTTTTAAAGGGAGAGCGTCTCAAAAGTTTATCATAAGTAAAAACCAAGAACTGACCTCTGCTCTCAAGCAAATTCCAGATTAGAAAAAAAATTGTCTTTACCTGGTTATATTTGAAACAAATTAACAATTACTGGAGATGACAGTAAACTGGCATGAAAAAAATACTTGGATTATTTCATCCAGAGAAAAGAAAACTGAAGGAAGACAAAAAATAGTTTTAATATATAATGGATTATTCTAACATGCTGAATAACAAGCTTGTCCAAAAATGTATCCCCATTTACAAATGAGGCAACTAAACTGCTAATTAATGATTACTACATAGAAGGAAAGGAACAGAAAACTTTCTGACTTGAGGGTGTTTTTGTTTGTTTTGAGTGTCGTGTTCTAACTGGTATTCTATTTTGCCATCTTTCAAATTTGTCTCCAAATAAACAGGATGCAGAGGAGAAGGACGTGAAGAGAGACCTCGAGCTTAAAATGGCATATGAACAAAACAGGAACATCCAAATTAGTAACTTAGGCAGAACTGTTTGTAAACAACATTTTGTAGAAGATTATAAATTATCATGTGGGCACAAAGAACTAAAATTTTAATAATGTTTAACAGCTGGCCCTCTTTACAATACTGTTATGGGTTGCAAGTGCTATATGGTTTTATGACTGACATCGCAATATATCACCACAAACATGTGAGTAACACATTGCAGTACCACGTTATGACGGCCACAGAAATGTTTCAGCTCCATTACAATCTTACAGGACCACTGTCATCAGACTGATCAAACTACTCTTAAAATCTGTATATTTCAGTATATGTCTATTTTACCTTGATTTTAATTTTTTTCAGAAGAGCAGGCACAGAGAAAGTGGAGCAGTCGACCAGCCCCCACAATGCTTGTGGGCACTACTCTGTGATGGTTCACCCCAGACATCTGTGTTAACACTGCAAGTCCTGAATGAAATGTTGTACTCTCAATAAATAATAATAATGATAATAATAATAATAATAATGTCATGGAAAACTTTCATTCTTATAACACATTTCATATATTAAAAATCGTACGTCATAGCTCAAATATAAATCTGATCTACGTTTTTGCACAAGATAGCCCCTGAGAATGCTTGAAAAGCTAAATGTCAAGATTATGCAGAGCTCAAATTAACTGAACATGGATAAAAGTATGAAAAGATATACCACAAATTGATAACAGTGGTTGTCTTTAGAGAATGAAATCGGAGCTAGAGAAAGAGGGGAATTATCACTATTATGTTACTTATATTCTATTTAAATTTCTTTAAAAATTGGTTATAATAGTCAAATATTACTTTTATAACTTAAAAAATTAATTGTTAAAACTTCTGACCAGTTGTCAAATAATGCTGCTTCTGAGCCCAAGCAATTTCTGACTTAGGGAAACAGCATTTACTGATCCATATGTTTAATTCCCTAACTACACGTATTTGCCCTTCAATTGGACACAGCTCCACACTCACAGAGAAGTCTCAGAATTATTGCCAGTTGAGCTATGTAGGGTGAAGAAAAAAGGAGTACAGGTAGATGGAATAGTTTTAGACAGTCTGTGATTTCAAAAGAGTGAATTAGGAAAGAAATTATGGAGAGAATGGACAGGCCTTGAATCCAATTCCTAAAGAGGGCTTCTGGCCCAAATAAAATACTTCTTGAATTGTTTTTCTTTTTTGCACTTCAGTTGTTACACCTCATAAAATTCTACCAAAACACTATCCTTTGGTTTGCATCTTTCTTTAAAATGCAAATAACTCTGGAAAGGAAAAAGTACTATCCGCTATTCACACATTAGTAAATGTTAGTTTAATTGTATGTCCTCATAACAGACAACTGAAATTAGCCTGACTGATTGGAGAAAAGGAAAACTATTTGTAACCCTCGAACTGGTGATGGGAGACCTACATGTGGAGAAGAGAATTTGGTACAACAGAGAGCATGTAAGTCTAGGAACTACAGAAAAGGATCCTGGAAATCATAAAGGAAAGTAGGCCACAAAGGAAGGTGGTAGACACCAAAAATTCTAGGGACAACATTTAAAAGCATCCAATAGACCAGGTGCAGTGGCTCATGCCTATAATCCCAGCACTTTGGGAGGCCTAGGAGGGAGGATTGCTTGAGCTCCAGTTGAGCTCCGGAGTTGGTGACCAGCCTAAGCAACATAGTGAAACCTCGTCTCTACAAAAAAATTTAAAAAAAATTAGCCAGGCATGATGGTATGCTCCTGCAGTCCCAGTTACTCAGGATGCTGAGGTGGAAGGATCACCTGAGCCTAGGAGGTCAAGGCTGTCGTGAGCCATGATGGTGGTGACTGTGCCACTGGACGACAGAGTGAGACCTACTCAAAAACAAGTACCCAATGAGAAAAACTTCTTTCGTTCCTTCTTTTCTTCTTTCCTCTTCTTTCTTCTCTCTTATTTCAAATACGAAAGCAAGTGCTAGTACTACAAGTGAGTTACATATAATGGCCTAAATAAACCTCAATTGAACTTTCTTTCTTTCACTCTGCCCCCAACCTCTATGTCTCCTCCAACACTTCCCACAGCTGAAACACGCAGTTGCTTGTCCACAGTCCAGGTCATGATTTGAGAAACAGCTAATTGAAGCCTGTAAGTCAGAAATGCATTCTGTCAATATTATGAAATCTACATTAGGGAGGATGAAATGACACCCCAGAGGGGCACACCTGACATGTGATAGATGGCTGATTATTTTGTCAAGATGGAAATGCAAGCAAAGGGGAAGAACAGCGTTGCTAGAACTTGTCAAGGGGAATGCAAAGAGTTAGGTGGGTGGCCAGAAAAGAAAAGAGAGTGGAACACTGAAGCAGGGGAGAGAGTGGAAAGGCCTAAGAGGAAGTGGTCAGTTTCTGCCATGTGCTGTGTAATCGGAGTCCTCTTCGCCCAGTTCCTACTAAATCCTTAGAAAAATATCCATTTCTCATTATTGTGGTTTACTCTATTTTTCAGGTAGTGCTGACCGAGGTGAACGTAGGGCAAAACAAAGGCTTCCTCTCTGTGACCAGCAACATTCCACTTTCTCGTATGAAAGTATGCTGATCACCGGGCCTGGTGGCTCACACGTATAATCTCAGCACTTTGGAAGGCCAAGATGGGAGGATTGCTTGAGCCCGGGGGTTCGATACTAGGCAATGTAGAGAGACCTCATCTCTACAAAGCAAACAAACAAATTAGTAGGTGTGGTGGCTAATGCCTGTAGTCCCAGCTATTCGGGATGCTGAGGCAGAAGGATCGTCTGAGCCCACGAGGTCGAGTCTGAGGTGATCCATGACCATACACTCCAACCTGGGCGAAAGACTGACGCTCCAACTCAAAAAAAAAAAAAAAAAAAAATGCTGGTTACAATAGAAATAATTCTGATAGGATGGGGATAATCTAAACTTTTTTTTCCCCCATTGTTATTATTATACCATTTTACAATACTTCTTTTTTTTTTCCCCAAGAAAGAACTTTGAACTCAAGCATGTCCGGGTGGGGAGATTGCAGCAAGCAAGCTCTTCTCTGCAGCCTGGCTCGAGTCACCCCTCCTCTGCCATAGACTCACAATATACTTTCCTAGAGGGTTTACAGTTCCTGAGAATTCCCAGGCAGGCTTGTGGAATCTTAGACAAGCCTCTGTACCTCTCAAAGACAAAGCAAGCCAGTCAGGAGCAGAGATGACTGTGACTCATAAAACTGTAAAACCGTGGTTATGAAATTCAAGCAGAATGCCAGGGATATGGAACACATCATCACAAGTGGTCGATAAAGCGAACTAAGTAAAAGGGTAACATTCACTAGAGGTATTTTCTTGGTTTTCTCAAGTTGTTTCTAGACTGTGGAATGAAAGTCACTCATACTTTTAAGGAGGACTGTGAGGACACATGGAGCACTCCACTCAATGCCCTGTGTCCTAGGGATAGTGAGGAAATACTGACAGCAGTGACTCATACATAAATACAACTTTTAAAAATAGATTTCAAAAATAATAAATTTAAACCATTTTTTAACCACAAGGTATATTTACCCACTCTTGCTTTCCCAGTGAGCTCACCTCTTTGTTCTTTTTAATGTCAATGAATTAAAAGAACACAAGATCCTGGTGAAGCAAATACAGTAAGAGCGTTGTCACAGGCAGGAAAACCAATTCCAAAACGACTTGGGAGAAACAAAGTTTATATAGTTTCTTGGGGAATGCCTTGGTTTCCCTTGCAGACTTTCTGATTCTAACCTCAATTTTTGTAGTTTAATTAATGCTATTATTTGGAAATTTCACCATCCATCTGGCATATTCAGGGGATGGGAGGATTATAACTTGAGTTTCCCAGAGGAAAATGATTAAAGATGTTTGAGGATCACAGGAGGTGTAGAATAAGTTAGCCTAGAACCAGACTGTCTCTATCTTTCCTACTAACTGTATGACTGTGGACAAGTGATTTAACCTCTCTGTGCCTCAGTCTCCTAATATGTAAGTACCTGCTTCTCAGGACTGGCTACATTGAATAAATGCATATAAAGTGTTTAGGATATTGCCTAGCATATGGTAAGCCCTCGATAAGTTTGACCATTAATATTGGAAGCATCAAACTAACTTTTGTGTTATATGCTGGCACAGGTGAGGAGACAAGGGAATGCTTCTACACTGTTGATGAGAGTGCAAACTAGTCCAGCCGCTATGGAAAAGAGTGTGGCGATATCGATAGTAACTAGAAATTGACCTTCCATATGATCCAGCAATCCCCTCCTGGAAATTTACCTGAAGGAACAGAAATAATTCTACAAAAAAAGACACTTGCACACTCATGTTTATTGCTGCACTATTCACAATAGCAAAACTACCCCACTGCCCATCACGCTCTTATTGTGTAGTTTACTCGTGGTTGTCACTGAAAGGTTAGAATTGAGGTTACAGAAAAAAACTGTCTTTAGTCTCATATCCTTTTGGAGACAGTTCAGTTTGTGAATGGAAGTCTATAAAGTTTTCCTGATAATAACAATGGTTTCATAACACTGATGCACACAAATTCTACTTTTGAGTCAGTGAGATTAAGTTATCACTGTAAAAACTAGAGGGAAAAGAGGAACAGAGGAACTTCATTTTTTTGTTAACCAAATGAATTTTAGTCTAGTACTGTATTAATTACTGAAAACGATTTTTCACTAGTTTGCATAACTAAAGCAAGAAGAGCATGCATTTTAAAAGATTCCTCATCTTTTGTAACCTTAGTTTCAACCAGACCTGAACACTGAAGTAACAATAAATGTGGATACATGATTTTTAGAAAAAACTGTGCGATGTGTCCTCACAGTCCTCCTTAAAAGTATGAGTGACTTTTTAACACTAGAAAAATCACTTATTTCACTTGAAAGTTTTATTTTCTACATAAAAGTGAGATAGACTATAACACCTGCAGGTAACACAGGGAGTGGAAGGAGCCATGAAGATAGAGAAACTGATACTGGGCAATTACCACATAATGACACTTGGCAAACAGAAAAATCGAAGAATGAATGCAATTGGTAACTTGATATTGCAGCAGGAAGTAAACAAAATCAGATAGGAAAAATCATGAGGCCTGTGAGCAATTGCTGAAAGAAAGCTATGGACTGGAAATATGATATTGCTTTCAAAAAGCATCAGAATTTTCCAAACCTGGATTCCTAAGAATTGCTTAACAATAACTTTGGATAAAATAATATTGTTAATTGCAGAGTTATCTGGAGGACAGAAAAAAATAATCTTCCTGAGTTGAATAATAAATAAATGGAATGTCTAAGGATAGCATTCAGGGTAAATTGGTTCCTTAATAAAAATAGACTAAATTTTCAATGGCTTAGTTTCACAGGATGTCATAGTCAGTGATAAAGATTTAAATGGCAGATAATATCATCACAATGAAATGAAAGGGGTCATGATGCTGTGTAGTTAGTTACAAATACTCACTGTGCCTACAACCCAGATTGGTTTCTGAGCTGGACTTGTCTGTCAACACTGACTTCAGTACCACCCATACCAATTTCACCTCTCTCTCAGGGATCTTCCCCAGTAATATGGCAGCAAAGAGGAATAGTCTTTGTAACTTCAAGCTTTCTTGCTGTCCTCAAACACACTCACACAGTACTTCTGGTTTTGAGGGGATGGAAAACCAAAATTCACAGAGAAATTACAAAATTTAAGTAATCTTATGATGTTGCTATGACTGTGTTCCCTGATCTATGTAATTGCTGACTTCTGTGTAATTACTGGAAGAATCTCTTCTGCTCTGTAACATTTATTCTCAAATATTAACTTTTCAACCTTCCTTTGTCCATGACATCTCCAGCCCAGGTCTCTCCATTCGAAAATGATCCTATTTAGGCCTGAGGACCCAATTAGTAAAGACAAATGTCTGCTTTTTCTCACAATAGGTGACAATCGATTTAATATTAGGGTAGGGTCCCCACCCCTCACATGAATGTTTTCTTTGAATCATTTCTTTTTTTTTTTGAGTTGGAGTCTAACTTTGTCGCCCAGACTGGAGTGCAGTGGCCGCTCCCGGCCACCGCAGCCTCGACCTGCTGGGCTCCGGCGATCCCTCCGCCTCAGCCTTCCAAGTAGCTGGAAGTACAGGCGCGCGCTACCACGCGGCTGATTTTTTGATTTATTGTAGAGATGAGGTCTCGCCAAGTTGCCCAGGCGGGTCTCAAACCCGCGGGCTCAGGCAATCCACTCACCTCAGCCTCCCAAAACACGGGTTTACAGGCTGAGCCACCGAGCCCGGCTGAATCATTTCTTTATAAGGAGCCCTATTGGTCTTTGATCATCCATTTAAATGGAACATATTAGAGTGCATGAAATTGCAAGATTCGTTGTTAATTTTTTCAAACACAAAATGATGAAAATAAGTGGATATAATCAAGCTCAAATAGACTAAACTATGCTCCAAGCTCCAAATTGAATTGAATTAAATTCTGCTTTAGGGTTCAAAATGGAAATTACAAGTGCAATATTACAATAGTGTACATTTTAGTTACAATGTCTCTATAAGAAAGTCTAAAATTTAAAGATAAGCAAAATAACTAAAGCATCTAAATACCAAGGTGGGCTCCTCTTTAGTTCAATCTCATATTTATGATTTAAATGTACATAATACCTTTAAATTTCTGAACTATCAGCACTTCTTTTGTCTTTAATGCTTGCCTCAAACTAATTTTTAAAATATAATATTTTAGACTTTAAATGTTTTCACTTTTGCATGTTTGCAGTTCTTTTCATCTGTAATTCATGTACTCTAAATATTTTCACACCTCGAATGGATAGCATCGACCTTATTTACAAGGGGTTTTTACTCTGAGGTAATTAATAGCAAAATTATATTTATGGTGATTCAAGGCCCAAACTACAAGTTGAATAAATTTGCATTTCCTGCAGTTCATTACAGAGCTTAGGAAGAATACATAAGATTTTTCTCTGAAAAAGTGGTAAAAATAAGTTGAAAAAATGATTGATGATAGTATAGGTTTATTTATCCTGTGACTCATATAACTTTATTGTAAACCAACTATTTTGAAACTTTTGTGATTAATCTCATTTCATCTAAGTCAAATTCATCAGTCCAGAGTAAGATACCAACATGGTAAGACATTTTAGTAATCAGTCCTTGGCTTCTTATAACCATCAAATTGTTTATCCATGAATAATTTAGACCAATTCAAAAGAACCATATCTTTCAGCCATACATTTTCCAATATGCTTTTTGAGAAATAGCAGCAATTATCTAATGTTCTACTAGTATAGTTTCATATTCACATAAATAGAGTTTACATCAAATTGTCATTCATTTTTATTATTTTCCCTTTTTCATCAAAAAAGAATCAATATGTACTTTCAATCACCTGAATGCATAGACAGATATTTAATAGGTCCATTAATTGATGGACCTAGATATGACTTTAGCTCACCATAAATTCCTTTTCACTAGGCAATTATGTCATCAGGGTGGGTACAGAAGATGATTGTCAATAGAATCAGACTTCTGGAAGGTAGATTTTATGTTTAATGCTTCCTTTTATCCCTAGGAAAAAAATAAATATCACATGCAGAGAAACCACTTAAATGATAATTGTTTATAAAACAATACAATTCAAAATTAAGGTGTTTTAAATCCTATTAAGAAATAGCACAAAATGCCAAAACATATTAATAGAATACATCCTCTTAAGAGAAAGTTCTGCTAGACTTAAACAGCTATCCCATACCGAGACTTGATATTTTTACAAGTTGCGGTTCTCCCAAAGGTATACAGTCAATAAGCTTTCATCTCCAAATATATGAACACATTATATCTGTGGAACCTAGTCAGAGAAGACTCATGTATACTGCGTGGAGAGGGACAACCTCAAGCAAGTACAGTTTTTAAGATGATTGTGATCAGTGCTATCCTGAGGGTACGGAAGGAAGGGGAGGTTGCCAGGGCACAAAACCAACTGACTGGGCACGTATAGCTCTCAGATGCTTTATGATACCACTGAGTGCATGAGGACACACACAGAGGAGCATACACAGAGAGTGCAGTGATGTACGTGCAAGAGCTCATTGGCTGTTGCCATGGAGGCAGCCAGTAATGGCGTGTAGGGAACAAACAGAAGGACATAAAAAGAAATGACTGTGCCACATATACCGAGAAAGAAACCTGTGAAATCCTTTCCTCTCATTGGACATCACTATGGAGACAGCCTTTAAAAGCCCATAGGAGATGGAAATTAGATTCTGGTTTAAACACACACACACACACACACACACACACACACACACACACACACCCTATAGAGGTGAGGATCAGCATAAAAAATATTTAAGGTAAATATCAATAGTTGCTTTCAGGAGCCATTAAAAGCATATAACAAGAAGAATCCCCATAGTCACACAAAAAATATTGGCTGTTTGTTGTTTTTTTTTTAAATAATGATGAAGAGTATCTTTTTTCCTGTCCTGGTATTCATTTTAAAAAATTATCCAGTGTATCCAATTTTATCCCTAGGTTGTATGTCAGATTCCAATATCACTGGATCCCATTAACAGGTCATCCTTTCAAATAATGAATACAACCTCCTGCTGCACAGAAAGTGCTTAAGGACCTGGACCTCTGTTGTTTGGCAGGTAGATATATTTCAAGTTTTATCAGTTGTTTATACCTTGGATAAATGTTTTTCAATGATTCATTATTAACAAGCTTCCCCGGTACCTCGTTACATATATTAAAAAAAAAAATCAATTGAGCTTTAACCTGCTGCTCAGGAGGTATAAAAGGAGTGCTTCTTTTTTATTTTTATTTTTGGGGGGGGTGGAGTCTCACTGTGTCGCCCAGGTTGGAGTGCAGTGGCACACTCACGGCCACCCCAGCATCGACCTGCTGAGCTCTGCTGATCATTTTGCCTCAGCCTTCCAAGTAACTGGAACTACAGGCACGTGCTACACCCCCTGGCTAATTTTTTATTTATTGTAGTGATGGGGTCTCACCAAGTTGCCTGGGGCAGTCTCAAACCCGAGGGCACAAGCAATCCACTAACCTTGGCCTCCCTAAGTGCTGGGATTACAGGCTAAACCACCGATCCCAGCCAGTTCTTTCTTAAATTATCTTTTTTGGCTTCTTTGACATTATAGTAGTTTGCATTGATTCAGTTAACAGTATTACGACCATCTCTTGAATGCCTTTCAGTTTTTCAGCCTTTCAACATCCTACTACTGTAGCCAAGCAATCTAAAGATCAGGTTTATCCTGGTTCCAAAATAACATACAAAATATACACCTTGACCTAAGAAAAACATCTGTGGTAGGACAAACATATAAAAATGATGCCTTCTGAGAATATGAAAATTAATTTCCACTTTTTATTTACTAAGACCCAGCAAATAAAAGAGGTTATAAAATAGCTTATTATGTAGGATAAATTAAATAATTTTTTCCTTCTTTTGTGACATAAATTTGTCAGATAATAAAATTGGAAAGAGCAGGTGTCTGAACTTTCCTGATACAACATACTGAGGTGGAATTGCCCCTGTGGGTGAATTACTTAGGAAATTTGAAACAGGTATCATAAAGTGTGCATCTGAAGTCACTTAGAAGTGGGAACTGTAAGCCATTCTTACTCTTTGCAAGGGCCTTGCTAGCCATGAAAGGGGCCTTGAGAGAGAGGGAAGAGACAGTCACAGGTAGAAAACTCTCTATTTACTACTTGTAATTTACTCCTAGAAAATAAATTTTAAAAACTAGGCCAGGTGCAGTGGCTCAGGCCTGTAATCCCAGCACTTTGGAAGGTTGAGGCAAAAGGATCACTTGAGCCCAGGAATTCAAGACCAGCCTAGACAACAGAGCAAGACTGCGTCTCTACAAAAAAATCAAAATATTAGCCAGGCAGCGTGGCTCATACCTATAGTCCCAGCTACTCAGGAGGCTGAAGTGGAAGGATTGCCTGAGCCCAGGGGATCGAGGCTGTGATGAGCTGTGAGTGTGCCACTGCACTACAGCCTGGGTGACAGGGTGAGACCTCAACTCGAAAGAAAGAAAGAGAAAGAGAGAGAGAAAAGGAAGGGAGGAAAGGAAAGGAAAGGAAAGGAAAGGAAAGGAAAGGAAAGGAAAGGAAAGGAAAGGAAAGGAAAGGAAGGGAAAGATATTTGTTGCCAAAGTCAAACTATCAATAGGGGTTATAAATTGTTGTGAAATGTTCTCTAGCTGGGGAGAAGGATTATGACTTCTGCCTGAGAAAGATCAAAATAAAGATAGACTGTTCACCAACCCAATGCAACCAAGCACTCAACACAAATCCCTTCTGTCCTCCAAAGGTCAGAGCCAAACAAGCTACTC
>CAUYQG010043905.1:0-34002 GCA_963574415.1 Tarsius wallacei | reverse complement strand
CCTTGGGAGGCCGAGGTGAGTGAATTGCCTGAGCCCGCGGGTTCGAGACCCACCTGGGCAGCTTGGCGAGACCTCATCTCTACAATAAATCAAAAAAAAAAAAAAACAGCTGAGCATGGTAGTGCGCGCCTGTAGTTCCAGCTACTTGGAAGGCTGAGGCGAAAGGATCGCCGGAGCCCAGCAGGTTGAGTCTGTGGTGGCCGGGAGCGTGCCACTGCACTCTAGTCTGGGCGACAGAGTGAGACTCCAACTCAAACAAAAAAGAAAAAGAAAAAGAAAAGTCGAGAAAGTCTGTCAGTTTCTTATAAAGGTAAACATATACTTAACATACAACTGAGAAATCCCACTCCTAGATATTCATGGAAGAAAAATGAAAACATATTCCCACTCAAAGATTTGTACATGAATGTTTACAGCAGTTTTATTAATGGTAGTCAGAAACTGGAAACAATACAAATGTCCATCAATACCTGAATAGATATACAAATTATAGTACATTCAGTGGAATACTACTCATAAATGAAAAGGAATGAACTACTGATATATACAACAGCGTGGACAAATCTCCAAAACATTATAATGAACTTCCTCAAAAAAGCCAGACACAAAAGAGTACATTTTGTACGATTCCATTAACATGAAATTCTAGAAAAGACAAAGTTACATCTATGGTGATAGAAAGCAATGATTACCTAGGGCCAAGGGCCAGGGTAGGGAATGACTGTGAGGGGACACAAGGGAAGTTTTTGAAGTAATGAAATGTTCTGAATCTTGATTGTGGTGTTATTTACACAGCTATATGCATGTATCAAAACTCACTGAATACACCTTTAATCCCAGCATTTTGGGAGGCCGAGGCAAAAGGATTGCTTGAGCCCAGGAGTTCAAGACCAACCTAGGCAACATAGTGAGACCCTGTCTCTACAAAAAAATCAAAGAATTAGCCAGGTGTGGTGGTGCACACCTGTAGTCCCAGCTACTCGGGAGACTGAGGTAGAAGGATTGCCAGAGCCCAGGAGGTCAATGTTGCAGTGACCTGTGATCATGCCACTGCACTCCAGCCTGGGCAAAAGAGTAAGACCCTGACTCAAAACAAAACAAAACAAAAAAACTCCACAACTTACTGAAATGTACTTAAAATGGGTTTGTTTTACTAGAGTTAAATTATACCTCAATAAAGTTGATTTTAAAAATTAGTTTCATGTTAACAAAATAAAAAAACTAAATAAATCATATTTTCTTCAACCTCTGACTAAATCACGGCTCACTGTCGACTTCTACATGAGCTAGGTTCCCTGTTTGTTGTCCAGAATACAGAATTTACCTATTTTGAAACCTCAAAATTTAATTTTTTGTGCATTATCTTCTCAAACCCCATCAATCCAACTCTACCAGCTGTGGAGGGACCTAGAGCTCTCTATGCTAGTATTTGAACCACTGTTCATCCTCCTTTTACACATGGCCCCAATAATACCTCATCTATTTCCAAAAATGCATGTGTCATCTGCATGGATTTTATCCACTGAACACCTGTTAGGAAGTAGGGCAGTTAAAGCTCTTGGGTCCACTCTGTGTGCTCCTTTTGGACTCCTCTATTTGAGTCCATAGACATTACCAGTCCTCCTTTGGAATGCCTCCTCCCATATGTGAAAAGGCTGCCTCTTTCTTGGCAGGATTTCTGCCCTGGGAAGGCCCAGGCAAGTAGTTAAACATCTCATCTATCTTCTGAGAACCTGCTTCATGTTCAACTCACCCCACTGCAGTATGTAATACTACCAAACAAACATCTCAAACTGGTGATCAAATCTAACTTTTACAAAAGAAAGCTTAGGATTATTTATATCACGACTTGTCACTTCCCACAGCCATTCTGTTTCTAGAATGTCCCCCTTTCTTCACTGGAAGATCTCCTACTACATTGTAAAATCTTTGGGGGAAGAGATCATTTCTTATTCAGCATTTGAACCCCTGTAGTAACTACAGCAGTATCCTAAATGTCACAATGTCTTAATAACTGTCAAATAAATTAGTTTATACATAAAACTATCAACCAATATGCTATAATTACCACTTCATCAATTTCTATATGACACACTTCAATGTGAGCAAATAACTCTTTCGTATGAATATTTGCATTCTAATAGAAGGTCCTAGGAGACTCAAGAGAAATGAATGCTGGAACTGGTGGAAATTTGGGCCTCAGCAGAAGAAAGAGAAGCCTTCAGAATTCCTTAGACTGCTGTGTCTTAAGTGTCTTTATCCTTCCTTTTCAGGGTTTGCCCTCCCAGTTCAGAATCCTATAACAGAAGGCAGCTCCATGGTTGTACAAGTACCAACCCTAGATAGACGCTTTACTCTGAGAATGTCAGAATTTCTCCCTCTGATTAATGGTCAGGGTTAAATGTGATGATATATACAGAAGTCCCCTGTAAGTGTAACACCAACAAATAGAGAGGATTATTTCCTTACCTATAGTAAGTGGGGAGGCATGTGTTTGCTCAGAGAAGGCAAATCGATCCTACCTCTTATAATAATTTGCCTGAGCACTATTTTTGGAAAAGCTGAGAGAAAGGCTTGCCCTGGGCCCAGGAGGGAGCATGCAGATTACACAGCCCAGATCGCTAAATTCCCATTCAGCTTTCAGGTACAATGCTGGCTTTATCAAAACCACACATCTTATGGACTTGCACATACCATTATCCAGGTCTTCCCAAGCCTTTTAAGTCCCAGCTCTCCTTTCTCACTACTTCTGCTGATGTGACACAGATGAATCTCACAAACTAAGAAGCCTTTTCTACCAGCTTCTCTGTGGTCCCTCTTGAATGTAGAGATGAAAACAACTCTCAAGGGCTCAAGACTCCTCCATCACTCCAAGAAGCAGAATTGGTATTAGGATGGACTCAAGACCAAGAGGTCGCATGTTAGGAAGTAGGAGAGTTACTACTCTTGGGTCCACTCTGCGTGCTCCTTTTGGACTCCTCTGTTTGAATCCATAGACATTGACAGTCCTCCTTTGGAATGCCTCCTCCCATATGTGAAAAGGCTGCCTCTTGCTTGGCAGGACTTCTGGTCTGGGAAGGTGCAGACAAGGAAGTAATACTAGTGCACGCTCTCCCTGGGGGTTTTGTTTTTCTCATACCAGCGGAATGGAGGAGATCCAAGGACAAAAGTCAGCCCCTAGTGAAGGGGGCCCAGGGAGCCTACTTTTTAAGTCTAAGTCATAGATCAGAAGGGTCAAAGGAATACCCACTCACAAGTAGCTGAGGCCAGTCGACTAGATCTAGGGCTACCACAGAGGGCTTGGAGGTCAAAGCCCAGCACAACAAAGAGTGCATTTGCTCAGAAAGTCTGCCCAGCAGAGCTCTCTGCAGAACCTACAGCTATGCTAGAAGGTTATGGTTGAGGCTTGGTGTCCTGTCTGGCCACCCCTCAAACTCTCCATCAGAGACACACAACAAGCAACCTTACCCTAAACTCAACCTCATTGTCATTACTCCGTCGGTAATATATACGCCTGCCCAGAACACACTCAACATTAACCTTTAGTCAGATCGCTTACTGTTATTCTGCCAAACCTAACAGATGCAAAGGATGAGGCTATTAATATCAGAATAGTACAGCTGAGGTAGAAAAATACCAATAAAAATCCTAGTTGTCCACGAAGCTATGCATAACCCTGATACCCAAACCATCACACATGAGAACTAATTTGTTTCTCAGTACAGGTGACCAGGTGCTGACCTACCCTATTTGGTCAAGCTCTTTAATCTTCAAACGGGGTATAATAATACTATAATGATGAAGAAGTTTACAGAGTAGGGTACATTCAAATTTCAGTTCCCCAATAAATGACTTTAAGAAATATCTTTGAGTCCCCAAAGAAAAGGCTTACCATGGTACACATCATCTTGGTTACCTGGGGCATCCTGCAACCAAGATGCAACATTTAAAAATAGTTCAGCCAGGTATAGTGACTCATGTCTATAATCTCAGCACTTTGGGAGGCCGAGGCGAGAGGATCGCTTGAGGCCAGGAGTTTGAGATCAGCCTGGACAACATAGCGAGAACTCGTCTCCATAAAAAAATCAATCAGGCATGGTGGCACATACCTTTAGTCCCAGCCACTTGGGAGGCTGAGGCGGGAGGATGACCTGAGCCTAGGAGGCTGAGGCTCTGGTGAGCCATGATGGTGCCATTGCACCCCAACCTAAGTGACAGAATGAGACTCTAACTCAAAAAATACATATTTTTTGAGAGAAACTGAAATAACTATATACATATATATGCAAGAGCATATATACATATATAGTCATATATATGTGTATAGTTATTTCAGTTTCTCTCAAAAAACAAAAGAACAAAAGTTAAAAGGAACACTTCATAAGAGCTCATTTAGTATATGCATATAATAAAATTTTAAACAGGTATACACAAAAATAAATAAATAAATTAGAAAAGAAAAATCATAGAATTAAACTGAAAGATTAAGTTTCAAGCCCTGAATATATTTCAAGATTGAGAAGCTATCAAAGAAAGTATTATTATTCTTCTTATGTTCAAAGTTTCAACAGAACAGCCAGGCTTTTCTTTTACTTGTGACCTGAAAGAGGAAATGGTTACTATTCATGGTAAGACCTATCATAACAGGATATAAACTCTTCAGCCACAGCCTCTTCCTCCCAGGATTAAGGGGTATTAACTATGTCAGAGCTTCACCTCCGCTACCTTCACATTTTTTAGAGACCCAGAATTACTCCTGCAAATGCTGAAGACTCCCTCAAGACACCCACATGGGCAGAATTTAAAGCTCCTTGAGGGAAAAAAAAAAGACTAATTTACAAGTTGCTAAAAACATAGTTCTTAATGTCTCATTGTCCTAAAATCTCCTAAGAACTCCCCATCCCCTTGGCTTCTATAACTGCAGTCCCTGATTTCTTAGCTTTTGATTTCTTCTTCTCAGTCTCTTCTACGGCCTTCTCTCCAACCTCTCCTTAAACAGTTCTCTCTTGGGCCCCATTTTCACCCTAAACTCCCTCCTTGGGAGAGGACTCATTTATATTCGTGGCCTTAAAAATTATCTCAACTGATGTTTCCAAATTTCTATCCTGAGTGCAGGCAGCTCCCAAGCTCCAGGCTAAAATTTCCAGTGGGTCTAAACGGATCTGCATAAGACCAATGCTAAAACCCCAAACTCATTTAGTCTAAAATTGTTAACCTTCTTCCAGAACTGGTTGTTTCTTTTCTATCACCTTTTAGGTAACAACCTTCTACCAATGACTCCAAACAAAAATCAAGAAGCCCTCTATACCACATCTAGTATCAGCACTTATGATGTCTCACACCTGTGGTCTCCAGTTCATTCCTATCCCATGGCCTTGGACAAATCGTCCTCCTCCTCCTCCTCCTCCTCCTCCTCCTCCTCCTCCTCCTCCTCCTTCTCCAAATTCCTGCTCATCCCTTCTACACTATCACCAACCCTCTCTGCATCATTCTCTTACATCTCCACTTGACCCCTTACTTTACCATTACTTAATCTCTCCTTTTCAAAAAAGGACTATGCAGAAAATGTAAAGCTCTTAACAAAGCACTCAGGACCTTGGACAATGCAGCTCTGTGCTCTCTTGCCAGCCTTATCTTCTACCTCATGTTTCTGGACACCTTTCACTCTTGCCATTGCTTGTTACGTGTAAGAGTTCACCAAGGTTTTATCTTTAACAATTCTCAACCCCACCTTCACATTTGTATTTTTATTCAGTTGTACCTTATTCATGCCATTCTCTGAGTCCAAAATGAACTTCTCTCTCCTTTACCATAGCAATGTACTCACCACTCAGGGTTCAGCTCAAACACTACCTCCCTGAGAACATGCTCTGTACTCCCGTACTATTGCCTGCACCCCCAGAGATTATTTATGGGATTCTGCTCAGCGCTACAGTTAGTTGTTTCTGCACTTAAATGCCCTACTTGGGGATAAACTGTTTCAGAGCAAGGACTCTGTCTTGGTAATCACCATGTGCCTACACTATTTATCTCTGTGCATTCACATTAAGTAGACAGTCCTCTATAAATATTTAGTGAAAAAATTTCATCAATCCTCTTTGCTTCTATGTTTATCTGCTTCTAAACATAAGATACACTTTTTAAAAAAGAAAGTAGTGATAATAGATTCCATATAGCCTCAACTTCTCTCAAGCAGACTTTTTTCTCTGAGTTTATGGGTACAAAATAAGGCTCAAGGAAACTGGTGAACAGCTATCCAACAGAAATTATTTGTTTGCGTGAGCAACACTGCATCTATTTCTTACCATTCCAAGTGTGCCACGGATCCATATTCCTTCTTTGTAGGTCATTTAAAAGTCAAACATCCATAGTAAAAGCAACTCTTGGATCATGCCTTTGATCATAAATAGAATGTGATATAAACATAATCTACTACTTAAAAAAGAAAACTCATAGCCAAGTTTCTCAAAGAGTTGATTGTAACCATTATGGAGTCACTCAAATAGAAAGACCAGCAAAAACTCAAAACGTAATTGGAGAGTGAGTACATTCAAATAGGCTCATATGCAAACATGAACAATACAAAGAAATAAAGACTCCCTTCTTTGTGGAGTATCTCTGCTGTGCTCTGTCCTGGGAGGCTGACCTGCATGCCTACATCAGCAGTGCTCGTGGAGGCAAGACATCGGAAGGGAGTGGGAGAGCAAAGCTGAGACATTCATCTCCACTTCCTCCCTGCTAGGCCACAAGCAGGGCTGCGTTCCTGCTCCAGCTGGGAAGCTCATCTCTCAGATCTTCAGCTCTTGCTAGTTTCCAGCAACAGGATTCCCTCCCCCTTGTTCCTACAGGCTTGGGGTAGTGATAGCTTCCCACTGTTGCTAGCCCTAGGGTTTTTTTGATTTTACTTAATTTTCCCATATCTCAGTAAACAGTCATTAAACACAATGACAATACTTAGGAAGGAATTTGGCAAGATACTTTGTGATAAAGAAAATTTCAGTAATTAAAAGTAGCACACATATATACCCAAGAAGGAAAACACTACATCGCCAATTAAGAGAAATAAAGAAGTACATAGCAAAGAAAAATATACACTTGAAGGGAAAAGAAAAATGCACGCACGTAAGTTAAAAAAAAAAATACTACAATAAATTCCTGAGCACAAATTGTGTGGTTGTTCTTAGTTTTTAACGTGATTTGTTTTAAATACTTTTTAAAAGCTAGGTAGCTTCAATGAAAAGAAGTTAAATGAAAATAAGTAGACTAGAAGTAATACTGATAAGAGTTTTCTTTAATCCTCATCCTAAACTACTTATTTCGCATTGCCTATGTTATTACAAAGCCTTGCTTCTGTCTACTGTTGTAACCCAGGATATTATCTCAAACTTGCATTTTTACTGCCAGTGAGGAATTAAGGCCCTCAGTTCAACAGCCCACAACGAATTAGCTTCTGCCACCAATCACATGAGTGAACTTGAAAGTGGGTCCTTACCTCAAACCTTCAGATAAGCCTTTACTCAAAGCCAATACTCTACTGTAACCTCGTAAGAGATCTTGAGCTAGAGGTGCTCAGGAAGCTTGTGCCTGGATTCATTATCCACACAACTGTGAGATAAATTTTTGGTGTTTTAAGCTGCTAACTTTTAGGATAATTTGTAATACAGTAAGAGATAACTAATATACATACTAATATCACACCCAGCTTTTAAAAATTGATATTCCTATAGAAATACAATATACAGAAACTAATAGAAGAGCACGAAGGGAAGAATATAAAATTTTAAAACATCAGGGCATGTGGTCACCCCCCCCCAACAAAACCCCAATGAATTAATTAAGAAAGGGCAGAAAAGAAAGGGGTAGAAATTAATTAAGAAGGGGTAGAAAATAAAGAAATCTTGCTAAAATTAGGAATTGTTCAATGACTAGAAGCCCAAAAGGAAACAACAGACAAATGAGAGGCTAAAACTGACTAATAAAAAAAAAAAACTAGGGCTAAGATTTTAAAAGGCTTAAATGAAAAATTAAAATATAAATATATTTTATAAATATATCATGCTTGTGATTATGATTATGACTATTAAAAAAAGATAGTCTTAGAAGTTACTGCTTTGTAAGCTAACCTTCAATGATGGGATCACCAAAAAACTAGTTATATAAAATACATCTCAGAATTATTAGATGGGCATTCAAATGACTAGAAAGTCAATATTCTGAGCTCATCAACGTCAACCCATGAGAACATAATGTACCACGGTGAACAGGATTCAGTTTGGGATATAATGAGATTGAGTATGACCAATTGGCAGAACATGCTCTTTATAATTCGACAGTGGTATCAAAGTAGGGTCACAGTGGGGAATAACACTTATTCAGAGAGACACTATTACATAATATTAGAACTGGTAGGGAAATGTAAAAATAAATTCAGTAGAATATGAGGTTAGGTTAGCAAATCACATAGTCAAAATTACCCTTTCTATCCCTTAGAAATGTTCATGGAAACAAAGATGGTAACATCTCTCAGGGAGTCCAACTCGACCAGTCCTTCCTCCAGCACTAGAATAGATTTTTATTTTTCTTCTGTGAACCAGATGAAGAAGTTGGATTATGTTTTACAAAATCATCTATCTTTCAATAGCAAAATCACACCCAGCATGGCAAGAGGCTCACAACATGAGAAGCACATGGCAATCGAGATGACTGAGGAACAGCAGGTTCACATCTCACAGCTCAGGCTGGCTCCAGGAATAGCACAGGGAATCACTTGTATCGTGAAAGACACATTCTCTGTCATCCCCCCGCCTCCACTCCCATAAGATAACATGTGTATGATAATAAGCCACTGCAACTGAATACAGTAGAGATCTAGTTATAAAGGCAGCTACCAGCAATGTGGAACTGATCCTTTTAAAAGAGAAAGTCATTAAGAACTTGGCCCACTGGCTTGAGTTCATTTTCCCGACACAATCGGCCACAGTCACACTCTTACCATTTTTCCCTCTTCCATACAGAGATATACTAAGTACTCACCTACCATGGAGGACAGACATATATCAAGAGAGATAAAAACAGCACTGCTCTTAAAGTCAAGAGAATTGGGCTCTAGGTCAGTTCTGCACTAGTTGAGTGAACATGAGCATGTTCCATAACTTTTCTAAGCCTTGGCTTTCTCTTTTTAGAAATATAAGCGTATTATTCTAGACAGTAATCTAAGGTAATTATCAGCTCTGAATTTTGTCTCCATTCCCCACTATAGCATGTTTTGAAGTCAAATTTACTGGTACCATAATGAATCTCTTGTGAAGTGTTATAGCCTGATACTTAAAAATTGGGGCTCTGAATTCTGGTAGACCTGTGTTCAAATCCCAGAGCTGCCTGACATTTTCTAACTGAGACAATGGGCAAGTTGCTAACCTCTCTGAGCTTCTATTTTCTCTTCTATAATGGAAACAACAGTATCACTTTTGCAATAAAATTGCTTTAAAGACAAACTGGATAATATATATAAACCACCAAGTACAATGCTAGCACACTGCAAACTCTAAATAAATGTTGTTGTTGTTATTCTTGTTGTTGTTGACAACGATAGTATCACTAGCATAACAACTTATTCAGTGTTTGATTAAAGTGAAGCTCCAGGACTTACCTACAGAAGGCAAATGATTCCTAAGATAGCAAACCAACATTCTTCCCTCATTACCTCTTTGTGCCAGTCCACGAAATTCTCTAAATCGAATCCTGTCCAAGGATCATGCCTATTCTGAGCTTCACAGCCTAGGACAAACTTCTTAAGTAAGAAGAAAAATATAAAACCTGTTTAAATTTGAGATTATTTGCCTATACGAGAAAAAGTCAAGGAAGCTTAAATAAGATTGGATTTTGCTCCAAAAATCACACTCTTCCTCTTATCAAGTTAAAAATAAAGTTTAAAAGGTAGATTTAAAAGTAAAGGGAGAGGACAACACCTAGAATTAAAATTCTGCTTATCAAAAGGTTAAGGACCAGAACTTATATTTTATATGACAGAGTTAATTAAAAATAAGTTATCTGAAAAGATATTATAAGCAAAAGCATAATTAGCATGTATCTTTTGGTTAGCTTCTGTTGTCCAAAGAGCAATTTAATCCCAAAACACAGAACCACTTCGAATTTAGAAAATGTAACTTAGTTCCTACTTGATGGGAAGATGATGTGGGTGAAAACCTTTGTGATGACCCTCTTCCACTAAATGAATAGCAAATATATTTTCTCTTCCTTATGATTTTGTTAATAATATTTTCTCTACATTATTATAAAAACATAGTACATAGTACATATAACACACAAAATATGTGTTAATTGATGGTTTATGTTACCAGTAAGGCTTCCAGTCAACAGTAGGCTATTAATTAATTTTAAAGAAAGTCAAAAATCATACCCTGATTTTCGACTGCATAGAGAGGTCAGCACCTTGAACATCATCATATCCCGATCCCCCCCTCCCATTCAGGGGCCAACTGTGTATCCATTTTGTTCAAGAACATGGATTCACCTGGCTGATAAGCAGCTTTAGCTGTTGAGTCTTCCATTCTTTTCATCTTCTGAAACACTCTAAGTTTCCACCATCCCATCTTACTCATTTGCTCTAAGTGGCATGTATTTCAGTTTTGTTTTTGTTTTGTTTTTTTGTCTACATAATGATTTTTTTGCCTTCAAACACCATGTTCTTGATTTTTTGTTGGCTTTCACTTCACTACCGCTACTTGAAAATAAACATAATTTCAAGAGAAAATAAAGATGAAATAAAATAAACATCTCAAAGAGCTAATCTTAATTTGTCTTAGCTTTTTGAAAGTAAGAGAGGGCTCAGTTACAATGTAACTGCTGGGGGGGAGCCTTGGTTTCCAGACTCGCCCCAAAACACCCAAAAGGTTTTCTTTGCCAGTATAGGGTACCTAGAACTAAGAATAAACAGCAAAGAGATGTAACAATACAAACAACCAAGCAACAACAAAACACATCAATTAAATGTTGAATAATTAAAAGCAAAACAGAAAAACATTAACAAAATCTCACATGATTAATTTTTTTAATTTGTCAGTTTGTTGACAAGAAATCTGAGTTTGTATTGTTCCTGTGGAAAGAGTTCTGAATATAGAATTTGAAAGACTTGATTCTAATCCTGACACTTGCTTTCATAAAAGTGGAATATTCATTTAAGTGGTTACTTTTATGTTTGAAAGTATATTTAAGTTTTTTATGTCTTAGATTCCTTTGCAACGTCACCCAGATGTTGTAAAGATCACACAGAGTAAAAAGATATAAAATATCTCCTTCCTTTAATAAGTTTATAGGAAAGACTTTCAAACAGAGCAAAGAACAGAGAGGAAGAGTATAGACATGAAATTTCAAATTAAGGATTCTTTTTTATGTAACTCAATGTCTCAAATGTACACATGTATCAGAATCACCTGGAGGACAGCTTTTTGCTTTTTTTCTGTCTGCAAGAAACTCAATTTTTTTTTACTTGGAGGACTTCATAAACACAGAAGTCCTCCCTCCCCTGACCAGGAGAATGTGCCCTTCCAACACATTTCCCAATGATGCGGACACGGGTATGGTTGGTTGGGGACCACAGTTTTAAAACACTTTTTGATGATGTTGGATGGCATACTGCATCCACTATCTAGCTGTCCTCACAGCTAGAAGGGTTGGGTTGGACCAGATAACCAGCCATCAAACAAAATCTTGTTCATTCACATAAAACCTAGTTTCCCCTCTCTCTAGCTTTCTTTCAGTTCACAAGAAAACATTAATTTTATTAAGACCCTAAAGATCTCTTCATTATAAAGTGAAAGATGGATCCTTTCATTATCAATCTCTCCTACAATCTCGAAGCAGAGAGTTATTTTTAAATAAAGCAGATCAGCTTTGGGTAGGCAACCTTTCTCCTGTGCATTCCTGTCAATTCAAAGAGCTCACAAAAGTCTAAACATGGTGTCTATCTTCCCTTTTCTGAATTTAGTAATGCCAAGTGCTACAGTACTTAAATACCAAGACATTTTGTAAACATAGGCAGCTTTCAAATTATTTTATACAAACTTGTGTCTTTTGCTTAAGCATATGCTATATCAAAGAAACTTAAATGCTCCCCTTCAATCACATATTTTTTTCTGGTATGAAAGTAATAGACACTCAAATTAGAAAACTTAAGCTATACAGAGGCATAGAAAGCAGTCAACCAAAACCAACTATAATCCCTCTGCCCAAAAATAGCTCCTGCAAAATTTTTGGTGTATTTTCTTCCAGTCTTTTTCATTGCAAATAGAGATTGTACTAAGTAACATTTTACATTCATTTTTCCCCTAACAAATTGTAACAACATCAAATACTTTTAAAAATTGTTTAATAGCCTCATTATATTTTATTATATGGGTGAGCCAAAATTTAACAGTACATGTTGCCTAGAGCAACATCACAACACCTACAGGGAGCTTTAGCCTTGGTCCACGTAGAAAAATTATTTTACTCATGCATTGCTTCTGAAAAGGGTCTTAGCAACACCTTTTTAAAATGATAAAGCTGCCTGACCCATTCTAATCAAGGAAGCGGTTCATTCCCTTGCTGACATCAACCAATGCTTATTCAGAGAGACAATTTTTCTCTTCCCTTCAAGGCAAAGATGGAAACAAGGTCCTGCTGATTAGATGAATAAATGAAAGGATGAAAGGATGGATGGTTGGATGGATGAATTTTACAATGATAAATATAAGTATAGCTAGAAATATATATCAATAGCACACATACATATTTTGTAGTATAATATACCTATCTATAATTCTAGTGTAATTTCCCTTTGACTTATTGTCTCTCCCACTGGAATACAGACTCCTAGACAGCAAGTGATATATCTTTTCCATCTTTATCTCTCCCACTTCCCCCACCACCCATGTGTGCACACATACATACCTAGCACAGTGCCTGGTATATGGTAGACTCTTAATCACTGTTTACTAAATAAAAATGATAATTGATGTAATAGAAAATGCCATCCTTAAAAATAATAGCCACTATTTATTAAATATCTACTATGATGGTAAATTTTATGTGTAAACTTACTTAGGCTATGACAATCTGTTGTTTGATCAAACAATAGTCTAAATGTTGTTATAAAGGTATTCTGTAGATAAGCAATATCACAATCAGATAACTCTAAGTGAAAGATATCACTCTCTCTGGATGAGTCTTATCCAATCATTTGAAGGCATTACTAGCAAAAATGGAGTTTTTCTAGAGTAGAAAATATTCTTACTCAAGACTGTAACAAAAACATTCTACTTAAGTTTCCAGACTGCTGGCCTGCCCTACGGATTCTGAACTTGCCAACTCCCACAATCACATAAGCCAGCACCTTAAAGTAAATCTCTTAATATGCACACACATATATATCCTATGGGTTCTATTTCTCTGAATTTCAAAATACCACGTGCCACAATACTTAAATGCCAGGGTTCTCTGGAGAACTCTGACTGACACAGCTCCCATTCCATATCTAACCTTGGGCAATGACTTTCTTATCATTGTCTCTAGTTTTCACAACAACCTAACAAGGTGAGTATTACATCTGCCTTTTTACACACATATAAGCGAGGCTTACAGAGGTCTCTTAGCTTGTCCAAGGTCCCCAAGTGAATACACAGGAAACAGGGCTGAGACCAACCGTTTTGTCTGATTTCAGAATCTATGCCCTTTCTCTCAGGCCTTCTCTCTTTTCAGAGTAACTGAGATGTGATCGAAAGCCTCTCAATTCTTCTGTAATTGTAGGCTCTGGGATTCAGTGTTAATCTAGCTAGATAAACATCTTAATGGGTGTCTGGATGGGGGACAGAAGAGGAAGGGGTGTCCACAACTAACAAAGCAGATACAGCTCAAGGTTACCCACACAGATGTAAAAGTCTTTTGTGTCTGATGGTTAAATCAAAAAATGTAAAGCTAAACGTGGGCAACAATGTACCTGGCATATACACAGAACTAGCTATGGCAATACTCCTGTCAGAGGAAAATAAAGCAAAAAAAATTAAATGGAGCAAAGTTGGTTACTTCATATTGATAATAGGTCTAATCCAAGAAGATGTAATAATCATAAACTTCCATACACCAATTCACACATCATTATATAAACTAAAAATTAAGGAATATGAGAAAAATCCTATTAACCCAAAATAGTAGAAGATTCTTGTCTCAGAATTTGTTAACTCATCAGACAAAGAAAAAAGATGTGAGGATAAGAATGATCTAATTAATAAGCAAGTTTATAACTTTGAACTCTAGAAAATTCATCTGTATTTAAATATTCATTTCAGATATCCATGGAACATTTATAAAAATTATAATTTAAAAGACCACATAGGAAACCTTAATAAATTCACAAACTAAGAATGGTTTAGTTATTTTCTCCAACCCAAAGCAATAAAAATAAAAATACCTTACTAAATAAATATAAAAATAAATCTAATCAATTGGAGATCCTGACAACTATTAATAAGACACGAACCAATGAGAAAATGTAAAGTTATAAATTACTTGAAATTAATAACAAAAACACTATACACCCAAATATAAGGAATGTGATCAAAACTGTGCTCAAGGGGAAACTCGTTCCTTGACCTGAAATGTATTGCCTTTCATTCATTGTATTTTAAAAGTCAAATCATTGGCAAAAGCATTCTTTTTTTTTTTTTAAGAAACAGGTTCTCACTATGTTGCCCAGGCTGGAGTGCAGTGGCTCCATCATGGCTCACTGCAGCTCCAAACTCCTGGGCTCAAGCGATCCCTTTAAACTTCCCTTCCCCTGCCTCAGCCTCCTGAATAGCTAGGACTACAGCCGTGTGCCACCATGCCTGGCTAATTTTTTTTTTTTTTTTTTTTGGTACAGAGGAAGTCTTGCTATGCTGTCTAGGCTAGTCTTAAACTCCTGGGCTCAAGTAATCCTCCCTCCTCAGCCTCCCAAAGTGTAAGGTTACAGGAATGAGCCCGGCCTTGGCAAAACCATTCTGTACCTTCTATCTGGCACGAATCTTCCCAACTTCTGTACTTTCAGAACCTTTGCAGAATCACTTCATTTCCCATTCATTCTGCTTGACTTGAGTCCACATCTATCTCAATCCAGTGGACTTTCCAGCTATCAGAGCACAGAACACCTTTGTATCAACTCAGGGCACAGCACTGTTAAAGTCACTGTTCCCTAGAAGTGAAAACATAGACTTGAAAAGTCAAATAGATCTAGTTTAGGATTCCAGCTCTGCCGGTTTCCAGCTGTGTGATCTGGGGCAAGCCTGAGCTCTCTAGCCCCTCTTTCTCAACAACGGGGCTAATGGCATCTATTGAGTATATTTACATAATAAACCCCAAGCCCAGTATCTGAAACAAGTCAGTGCTAGATAAAGAAAAGCTATTACAGACATGGAGAGATTAGATGAGTAAAGAAAAAAAACCTAAGAGAGAAGTGAGTGGTGGGAAGTCATGGACTTTGGAATCAAACAGGCCTCACAGATCCTGGTTCTGCCAGTTTCTTAAGTCTCCAAGTTTTCTTCTCCACATCTGTAATTCTATAACACTGTAGTAATGATAAGATATTGGGAACAGAAAACACATAGTAAGAAGCCTGGCACACAGTGAGTGGTCATAAGTGGAAGCTACCTTTGTCACCCCACACTGTTACAGGTCTTCATGAATGTCTGTAGAATCGAATTAGATCTTTCCTGTCAGAATCTCACTCAGCTGACTTGATCCCCTACAAGGGTCAGAACTGACGGCAAGTTGCCAACTTGGGAAGGCAAGTCCTCAAGAAGCCCCAGTGTGTGCCCGTGGGTCAGCAGGGTCAGAGTGACAGAGGCCTCACATTTAAAAAGCAATCTTAGATGAGGATGTCTTGTTGGATAATTTGTTAGGAATACTTTTCATGAAGTTAGATCATTAAAATTTGACACCAGAGCACTCTCTGAGAGAGTCCCAAGCAGGTCTCACTTCTCATTAATATAAATTAAATTCCTCAGGAGATGTGGTGAGCCTCCCCACCTGACCTGACAAACAGTGTAGACATTTATTGGATTTTCCTCTGACCTTTCTGGACTTAAGAACTACCTCCAAATAGTATGAATAAGCTATTATTTTGGTTTTAACTTCATAACTATCCTTGAGAGTAAAGCCATTTTGCCTCCTTTATTTTTCAGAATAACCCTTCATTTAATATGTCACCCTACATTTTTTTTATGCCTAAGAACATACGAGGCTTCGCATGCCAAAAAAGAAGCGGGCGTGAAAGGAATAACAATTCTGGTGCATTATTCTTTCCTGGAGATCTTTTTCCTCCATTAAATAAAGACAAGTGACTTTTTCTTCCTTAAAAGTCAAAGCTAAAAATCTTTCACTCGTGTCTCAAATACTAGAAATGATACTAAAAGTGCATGCCATATATTAAAATCTCTGTTACTCCACTTTGGTGGTACTAATGGATTTCATTAAATTACACAGTTGTAAAAAGTGAAGGAAATAAAAGGTCCTCGTTGAGTGACTGGGTGGAAGTGGGGCACTGAGAATCCTGTTATTAAAATATGCAAACACGAATGTTCACCAGGGAGTGTGTGGACTGGAGCTTTTAGCGCTACCACTTCCCTGCATCCAGCGGGCAGTCCATCTCATTAACACAGTGCCATTCTGGCAGATGAATTTTGAGGAATACAGAATCTCAGAATCAGAGGTATCTTTGATATCACTTAATCCCATGCATATATTGCAAATAAGGAAAAACCAGGAAAATGAAACCTGGAGAGGAGGAATTGAAATCAGGAAAATGAAACCTGGAAAGGAGGAATAGTTTGCTCAAAGCCTCAAAGCTCATTAGCTGTCAGAGCCAGCCCTAGCCCAGAGCTCTGTTGGTCTCTTTGCCCTATCCCATATTCTTTTATGTCAGAATTAAGGGTAAGACCAGTTAACATGAACCACCTCCCTATATAGGTACAGGGAGGGGCTGTGGCAGAAGACTAAGAAAAGTGAAGGGAGACCACTCAGTCAGAGACCTCAGGAGTACTGTCAGCATCTGGTAATGAATCGTGACAAGAGTCAGTAATAATAGAAATGCCAGTCATTCACTGTGACACTAGCAATCATCATAGCCATAAGAGGTGTTAACAGTCAAAGAAGGGTATACACTAAATCAACACTTAGTGAGAGCACCCAAAGATTAACACACCAAAAAATTGCTACTTGGTCACAGAACCATCTGCTTCTCTAAAATTTTCAAATGACCTTCTTATGAAACTACACCAGATCATAATGAAGTGATTCCCATTAATGTCAACCTGAGTTATGATTCTGTCAAGATTTCCATCATAACTCCGGGCAAAGCTATCAGAAGCACAAGTCTCCCAGTCAATAAATACTTTTTTTTATTTTTAACCATAATATTTTAAAGAATGATTTTTGCTAGGTACTGTGGCTCATGCCCATAATCCCAGCATTTTGGGAGGCAGGGCAGGAGGATCACTTGAGGTCAGTTGTTCAAGAATGATTTTTATCATTTTAAAATACTCTAGTAGTGGAAAACAAAATGTGAAGCATCCCTGCTCACAAGGGCTTCTGCATTTACTTTTTAAAAGGGGTAGGAGGCTCAGTTTACCATCTTGAACATGTCATCAATCTTTAAGACAATATATTCTTTTTAAAAAATTTTGTATTTCAATGGTTTTTGGGGGTACAAATGATTTTGGGGTACATGGACGTATTACATAGTGACAGGTCTGGGCTTTAAGTGTCCCCTCCATCCCCACCTGTGTACACTGTACCCGATAGGTGATTTTCCATCTCTCCCTCTCCTCCCACTCTATCCCTCTGAGTCTTCAATGTCCATATGCTACTCTCTATGCCTTTATAAGACAATACATTCTTATCCTTAAAAATTGGTTTGCTATGAGTAAATGGAAATACTTTCTTTAAAAATAAATTAATATTTTTTAGTAATTATTTGCCCAAGTCCTTAACTTATAACACTTAAATATGATGACTTAGAGGAAAAAAAAGAAAATATATAAGTGAAAAATAAGGGTTTTTTGTAAAAAATTAAGCTTTTCAAAAAAGATGTGCAGCTATATTGATTTATTAAAAATTTTTAATCTTCTGAAACATCACTTTTTAAAAATCTCTTAAATTCCAGCCCATAAAAAAACATATATTGGAATGGATTTGAAGTTAAAGATTTTTTTCTGTATATTATTGTTTAAAATTTTCCCAAAAAATCAATTTAAGAAATGTTACAAGCAATTATAATATGCAAGGCCTTCTTCTAAATGCATCATTGAAGTTGCTTGCATCCTAGATCTAGACTAAATATCTTATGTAAGTAAACAAGCAAACATGATATCTGATCTACTGTCAGTAGGGATGGGAAAATCAGAGACGCTTAAAGAAAAATCAGGCCATTGCTTTGTTAAACTGGTGTGTACACGTGGCTCTTTGAGCTATGGCCACCATGTTTCTTGGCTTTGGCCCCTCCCCTACCTTGGGGAGGTGAATCTTCTCTCTCTTCTCTCTCTCTAATTTACTTTCTAAACAAACTATATTTTCCAATCTAAAAAATAATAATAATAATAATAATAAAAAGAAAAGAAAAATCAGCATTTGAAAGAGGCCTTTACGGAAAATCAAAATGTTGAAAGATAAGGAAGGACAGCAAATAGTAGAGTAAAGCAGTTTCTTGGTTGCCAGATACCAATTAAAAAACTTTTTAGGCATCCCTACTAACAACATTATACCACTTTAGACTACATTTTTCAATTTATAAAACAATTTCATCATCATCTTCTTTATCACTGACAGATATTGGAGGTTTGGAGTGACACTCTTGATGTCCCTATTGAAAGAACATAACAGGCCGGGCTCAGTGACTCAGTCTGCAATCTCAGCACTTTGGGAGGCTGAAGCAAGTGGATTGCCTGAACCCGCGGGTTCGAGACCAGACCAAGCAACTTGGCAAGACCTCATCTCTACGATAAATAAAAAATTAGCCAGGTGCGGTAGTGCACCTGTTCTTCCAGCTACTTGGAAGGCTAAGGCGGAAGAATCGCCAGAGTCCAGCCTGGGTGATGGAGTGAGACTCCAACTCAAATGAAAAAAAAAAAAAAAAAGAACATAGCCAAAGGGTCAAAGACTCCAAACAAAACAAAGTGTTCCTTTATACATTTCTCAGAATTGCTATGAGGGTCACATTCTAAGACACAGAACGGGCAAGTATCAATTCCACTATATCTATCAGGAAACAGCTTCAGAGGGGTTAGTGATTACCCTAATTCAAACACTGGGTGAACAGTGGCATTGCAGGGACTCAGCCAGGTCTTCAGTGGCAAGTCAAGAGCACTTACTACCAGCTCACCAACATGAGGACAAAATTCAGAGTCAGGCTGTACCACAATGAAGTCCCAAGCTGCATCTAACCCTTGTTCTTAAGCAATAATGTAACTATGATACAGAAATACAAGTCATGAAAAATTCCTTTTCTTCTCCAAGGCACAGTTTAATCAAAGGCATGAGAGAAAAAAATAGAAGAGATGAAACTTAGCAAGAAGGATTTAAAACAGATAAATAAGTTAATAAGCTCTTATAAAGTGAAGTAAAATATCACAAGAAGCTAGAGTGCCAAAATCATTAGAATCACACTTCAGAACTGACTGTGATGCCTGCTTATGGGAAAATGCTAAAGGCAGGTTTGTTATTGAGTATATTTTTTACACAAAAAAGAAAAAATGTCTAATAACCAAAATGGGCAGAACAAACACGCCTTGTGGTTGTTGATGTTGTTGCTAAATAAGATCCCTAAAGAATGAATAATACTGAGCTGTAGAATAAATAATAATCTGAATATCTGGGGATTAGAGAGGTCCTCTCTCAACTCTGCTGTTAACTGGTTTTGTGATCTTGGGCAAGGCACTTCGCCTTTCTAGACCCCTGAAAAAGGAAGCAACTCAACTAGGTAATATTTGTGGGTACTTCTTTCCTAAAATTATTTGAGTCTACCAATTTCCAAGCTTTTGGGTGTTATGAGAAGCAATTTAAAAGACCACATGAATCATTTTCCCCCAGTAGAATATAATAGAACTTGCATGTTTGAAAACTGGAAACACACACAGAATGGATGAGGCAAGCCCCAAGAAACCAGTATAATAACTAACACTTACATAGCACTGTGCTGTTTCATAGTGTATTACATGTTTCCTCTACACCTTGGAACCAGACTCATATATAATAAGTGGTTTAACAGAAATGGGAATCAATGGTCTAAATTTAACCTAAATCTAAATCACAAGAATGCAATCCTAGAGATATTAAAATAGCAACAGAGTTTCAGTATTGTTTGTAGGGGTCCTAGAAGTACAGCTGTACCTCAACTTAGATGGGGTTACATCCTGACAAATCCATCATAAGTTGAAAATATCTTAAGTAAAAAAGGCATTTAATACATCTAACCTACTGAACATCACGGCTTAGCCTGGCCTACCTTAAAAGTGCTCAGAATACTCTTATAGCCTAGAGTTGGGCAACATCATCTAGCACAAGCCCTATTTGATAATAAAGTGCTGAATATCTCATGTGAAAGTATTGTATCATATTGTCACATATCACAAAAAGATCAAAATTCCAGATTCAAAGTATGACTTCTACTGAATGAATATTGCTTACACACCATCACAAAGTCAAAACATTTTAAGTTGAACCATCCTACGTCGGGAACCATCTGTATTTGTTACAATGATTATTCAAGGCCCATCATAACTTTACTCTGCAAGATTTATAAAAGCAAATTTTATAACTCAGCTAAAATGGCCTCTAAGTATAGCATAATTTTTTGTTTTAAACTACATGAAGGTTGAAGATGATTCAGAAGCTCATGGAGTCAAGTCCTTACCTTAGGAGAGTTACCAATCCACTGGGGAATGGAGGGTAAGTGATAATTTTAGTCTGTTTTTTTTAGGGAGCTTCGACAGCAAAACAATCTCATTCACTTTCCCCTTCATATTTTGACATCTGGAGACTGATTTGTGAAATCAGGAAAATGACAGATGAGACTAAATACAAAATGCTATCTGGTATTGCATCCCTGGTTCATATCCCAAGGATATCATTTAACAAAAATGCTGAGTGAGCTATTTCAAAAGCTCAGCTAGAGGGAAGGCACTTACTATATGCTATTTATGATGCTTTTAGAAACATCTCAGGAGGTATAAATTTTGGCAACTTATACACGTTCCTTTAAGCATTTCCCTATATTGGTTCCTTGCCTTCCATATAGAGAAAATGTTTGTCCATCACAAAAATAAGGAGAGATGTTATCATTTCCAAAAGGAAGCACATGCATTTTGATGATAAGAGGAAAGCAAGTTCGATATATTTTAAGATTCTCAATCAGGAAGTGAAGAAATTTTGCTTCCAAGAATTACTACAGATAGCCTTCCTTGTCTACTGCTTGATGTTACATTTAACAATCAATGATTGTACAATATAGTATTCCAATCACAATAATATTAATGATGTATATATTATTCTACATGAAAACTATGAAGAAAAATTAACATGGGGATCTTTGTCAAAATACCAAACATTTAGATTTTTTAAAAAAGAAATACTGTTATATGGCCAAAAGAATAATAATTTATATAAACAATGAATTTCAGAAATCTAATGATTAATCATAATCTCCCTCACTCCAAGAGATGATAACAAATAGTAAAAATGTTAATTTATCTTCTCTCTGGTCTCTTAGAAAGTGCTAAAAATCTGAGAAACAAAAAGAAATGTGCAATGAGAAGTAGTAACAGCTGTGGGAGAATATCCTTGAAAACTCTGAACCAAATTATGTGTGTTTTTCATTTACATTTCGTGATATCAAACCTCAGTCTGGAACAAAAAGCTTTCTGCCCATTGTATTGTTTGGTCTGAGGCACATTAATGTGTGTTTAAAATATTCACACCAAAGCTAAGTTTAGAAATAGATTCTGAAGTATATTTCCTTTGCATGATAACAGTCCAGGCATGTTATACTCTATTTCAATGAGCTGCTGCTATTCTAGAGGTGATCTATAACATTACTTTGGCTTTGCTTACATGTTTGTATTTACATTTTTCATCAAAGCTTTTTAAAAAGGGTTTTTATCAGGCTGGGCACATTGGCTCATACCCGTAATCACAGTACTTTGGGAGGCCAAGGTGAGAGGATTGCTTGAGCCCAGGACCAGCCTAGGCAAAATAGAGAGACCTCATCTCTACAAAACAGAAAAATTAGCTGGGTGTGGTGGCATGTGCCTGTAGTGCCAGCTACTTGGGAGGCTGAGGTGGAAGGATCACCTGAGCCTCAGGAGGTCAAGGCTATGGTAAGCCGTGATCATGCCACTGCACTCCAGCATGGGCAACAGAGTGAGACCCCGACTCAAAATAAAATCACTTTTTCTTTCAAAACAGATTTAGCAATTAGGGATTAAAAGAGCAGAATTTAACTGTGCACTGAGAATCTGGTATGCTGGGAGGGCACAAGAGTGAGAAAATGAAGAAGTATGGCATTTGCATCTTGAAAAAGTTCCATAGGTAGTAAGAACACTGACCTTGATCAAGGGAAGATAATATCTTTTGGGAAGATGTTAATATGAGCTCAGGGAACAACAGGTTCTGAGGGCCAATAAGCTTGGGAAATGCGACACACTAAATCTCCCTCCCTGGGACTAACTGCAAATTGGCAGAATATACTTTCTGAGAAGTTTATAAGCAAAGAAAACTGTTTTACTTTATTGAATGGCGTTAAAATCATATTCATCTACTAAGCTTTCCCTCAATGTTATTTTGGGAAGATAATTTAGAAATCCTGAAATATTTATGAAAAGAGGGTATGATGGCTCTGTGCCATCCAGCAAAAGCTAAATTCACCCCAAGTACAAGGTTGTTTACTTGGCAATGGTGTCATAGTGATTATTAAATACATTAGTCTACACAAAAGCCTCTATCAGCACTGCTAAAACCATCAGCACTGGTGGACACCTCACATCACCCAGGCCATGAAGTTTCAATGGCACTTAATCTCTACTGTTTCCGGAGTAGTGAGGCCACTTGCTATTCTTTTTTTGTGTGTGTGTTGGAGTCTCACTCCATTGCCCAGGCTGGAGTGCAGTGGCATGCTCACGGCCACCCCAGCATCGACCTGCAGGGCTCCGGCGTTCCTTCCACCTCAGCCTTCCAAGTAGCCAAAACTACAGGCGAGTGCTACCACGCCCAGCTAATTTTTGATTTATTGCCTTGCCAAGTTGCCCGGCTGGTCTTGAACCCACGGGCTCAAGCAATCCACTCACCTCGGCCTCCCAAAGTGCTGGGATTACAGGCTGAGCCACTGAGCCCAGCTCACTTGCTATTCTTTATATGTCATTCCTCTCCCATCTCCATACCTTTGCTCTTGCCTCTTGATACACCAGGAGTATGCTCCCCACAATCAGGTCTCCCAATGCCAAAACCTTTTCAAGAAACTGAACTGTATGAACAGTAAAAATATTTTACTTGAACCTGAACTGTATGAACAGTTAAGGTCTGCTCTCTTAACCTACTTAATACCTGAACACCACCTCCTCCACAAAGCTCTTCTTGATTGTCCACAACTGGCCGGCTTCTTCTTTCTTTAAAACCCCCAATTGGGCAATCCTATTTCAGGTCTCCTCCCACTTGGGAGTTTTTTTTGTATTCTTAATAACTCCTGCTTTCTCACCAAAAAAAACCAATCACTTTGTATATCTCTTAGAGCAATGATCATATTCTTTTTACTTAACCATAGGTCTTCTCATCTCATCCCCCAACTAGATGGTAAATTCTTTAGGGATGGGAACTGTGTCTTTCCCCTATGTAGATGAAGACATTTAGGCTTAGAAACATGTAGCAACTTGTCTAAGGACATATAATTAGTAAGTGGCAGTGCTGGTACTCACACCAGATCTGCCTTGCCCCCAAACCCAGGCTCTTTCCCCTAACTTCTGTCTCCCTCTCCCCACACACATCCTATGGCAACAAAAATGGCACAAGTCCTGCCTCAGTCTTCCAAGTAGCTGAAACTACAGACATGTGACATCATGGGAAAAAAATGACACAAGTCATCTTCCATTGCAGGGAGGCAGCATAAACAGTCTATTTTTCTACCGTAACTCACTGCCTCACTTCTGATTCAATGTTCTAACTCTGCCTTCAGCTTGTAGAACTTCATTTCTCAAAGTGTATTCTGGGAAACAATAGTAATGCAGAATGTAGTGGTTTTTTTAAAGTTTATGGGGAAATGTAGGCTAAACAAAGTTAAACAGACATTGGTTGTTTACTGCAGGACTTCTCAGATCATTTAATTATATATAGCTTTTATATATTTCATTTTTTAAAAAAAAGTACAGGATATTAATGCATATGTTATTAAGTATCATGGAATACAACCATGCTTCATATATTTTATCTAATTCAACAGCATCTCCTAACAGAATTTTAACAGCATTATTTTCACAATATAATACATACATAGCAACATTCATTCCCAAACTATTTAATAATATGTATTTAAGTAAGAAATCTGAAAACTAAATGTTTTACAGCTTAGAGTTACTAGGATTTAAAACCAGTAACAGTCTGCTTTGTGCCAGCAAGTGAGTGATTAAGTGCTACCCACATAATGCCTGACATTTAATGAGGGAATTACATGCATGTAGGATATGTCTCACTCAATGATTAACACAGGTTCACTATATTTAGTTTCTACTTGAAAATTTCACCCTTTTTTTCCCTATCCCTGAACCTAGGCAAGGACATGGGATAAATTTGAAGACTAAAAACCAGAAAATTTTGATGCATGAAACAGATAACAACAAAACTGACTCTTATAGGAGGAAATGAGATTCCCCCTCACTTTAACATCATTTTTAGACTAGTTGCAGTTATTTAAAATAAACTAAAATAACAGTGGTGACCTCTGAGGAGGGCAACTGGATGACCTGGAAAGTTTTCATTTATACACTTTTATATCTGCAGAGGTAGAACTGTGTCCCCCAAAAGAGATGTGCTCAAGTTTTAACCCCTATACCTTTATTTGTGATTTTGTTTGGAAGTTGGGTCATTGCAGATATAGCTAACTGAAGAAAAGGTCATATTGGATTAAGGTGGGCCTGATTATAGCAACTCTGGGAAACCAATACAATACTTCTTAACTTGTATACAATGTGAACAGAAAGCACTTATTCAAAAATTAATCAAATTAAAAGTTCTGCCTTTTAAAGTTATAGTTTAATAACTATCTTGAACCTGTAACTAAAATATGCATACTACTTTCCCCCAAAGCTTTACATGTTTCTTCATTTGTTCCTTCATTCATTCAAACTTCAACTAAGTACTTACTTTTTACTGGATGCAGTAGCCTGGGGAAGTTTCTAAAAAATCTGGAAATCAGATACTTCCTATGCTCTAGGATGATGTCTGCTCTAATAATTGTAGAACAAATAGATTATATCAACCAGTAGGGAAAGCCTTATTCATGGGTCTTAGGAAATTAAGATTAATATCAAGTTTTTAAGTGGTATTCAACCATGTATATGAGGCAAGTGATCATTCTCCTTCCCCCTACTCAAAGATTAATGATATGGAATACATATCTATTACTTGACAGTTTGAGGATCATCTTGGGAGATAAGTCACAAATTACAAGAGAGTAAGGTCAATGGCATAAAAATCTTATCAAGAATTCTGATAAGGAGGAATAAATATATAAAAATACTAGGGAGACTAGTTGAAAGCAGAAGCAGATTCTGAAATTACTAAAAGTCTAGTTCTAAGAGATGAATGAATCATGTTGGACAATTCTACCATCTTAAGAAAGAAGGAGGAGGGGTATTTACAATTATCCAAATAAGATATTGGCCAAGATTATACACAAACCAGGCTCAACACACTTTCTTGCACTGTCCTCTCTCCTGACCCTATGCTGAATTAAGAAAATGACTGATAACTCAAGTTTCCAGAAATTGACAGTATAATTCGGTCATTTCCTCACCATGAAAATAAAGATGGAAGAAAATATTTAAAAGAAGTGGTGCCCTCTGTTAGCACTGCGTCTTCAATCTTCTTAGAAGTCACAATAGAACAAAAGTTATAGATATCACCTAACATGTACCTTTGCATCAAGATTATTGTCACATATCTGTAGTTAATATCTCTGCAATATAATAGTACAGTACTCCTTAGTGCCTAATTATATGTATGTACTGATATGCTTTAAGATAGTAGAACATTATCTCAGACAATTGTATCTTTAAAATGCTGCTGTAAAAGTGGGAAAAAACAAAAGCTGTTCTCTATATCAAGAATCACATGCAACCAAGCACTTAGAAAATCACTGAAAAGTAAAACCTAGGACTACTGTCCTATGAGATAAATACCTACTTTCACTGTCTCCAAATCCTAAGATCACAGTATGTACAAGGGGGTTAAATGTGTATCATTAGGAAAGAATAGAGAAAGGAATAAAACAGCAACATCTGGGGGAAGAGGGGTGTGAATAGGAGATGTTGGTAGTATCTTATTCAAAATGCCCAAAGTCAATTTGAATGGGTTGAATGAGTCCACGTCAAATTATTGGCAGGTTAGGAGCTGGTTTCAGCAAAGGACAGAGAAACTTTTAGGAAAAGTTTTTATTTTGCTTATACTGGTATTTGATAGAAATTTCAAATATCAGGAATTCAGGATTTCTTGCCTTTAAAAACAAAACTGCAGTATGCAACTTTTCCAGTGATATGAAATGGTAGGAACAGATATTTGGGAGCAGAATAGTTTGGATTGCTACTAACTTAGTAGCAGTGAAACCTCCCACTGCACAGCAGTAAAACATGATGACAAAGCCCCATCCAGGGAATGGGAAAATGTTATTGTGTTTCTTCACCAGAAATGCATATACTCAATCAGTAAGTGCTCTTCTCAAATGCACCAAATAACCCCTTTCCAAGATGCCTGTTTTCTGAACTCTTCACTTACATAACTCCCGAATTTTTCTCCTCTCCATTTCCCTAATTTTAACTTAATTGGTTGTGAATCTGAAAACTCCTGTCTCCTTTCTTTGCATTTGGCAGCAGAAAAAAAAAAATCTTAACATACATTAGGGAATGCAGGGATAATGCTGTAGGATAATGGTTAAAAGACAAAATAATAATGGTAAAGCAAAAACATGAATATTGTTCTGCTCCTCCTACTGTTTCAAAAATATGGTGTAATTTTCTCTCTCTGCAAATAATTACCTAATTATGGGAAAGAGCATGCTCTCTGCCTATGATATAAAAAGTGGATTTTTTTTTCTTTGAGTTGGAGTTTCACTTCGTTACCCAGGATGGAGTGCAGTGGCACACTCACGACTACCCCAGGGTCGACCCCCTGGGCTCAGGCAATCCTTCCACCTCCCTTCCAAGTAGCCAGAACTACAGGCACACGCTACCACGCACACCAGGCTAATTTTTTGATTTATTATAGAGATGAGGTCTCAAACCAGGTTGGTCTCAAACCCGTGGACTCAGGCAATCCTCTTACCTCGGCCTCCCAAAGTGTTGATATTACAGGCTTGAGCCACCGCACGTAGCCAAAAGTGGACATTTTAACAAATGCTAGACTATCCTCTCAAAATGGGGGTCAGAAGAGAGAAGTCAGGGTAACTGCAGCAGGTGGGTCACAAGAAGAAGCCCATCTCGATGCGTGGCAACCTATGCCTGTACCACCACCTTTCTCGTCTCTGATCTAGAGAAGAGGTGCCCAAATGATGTCTCTGGATCAGCAGCACCAGCACCCTTGGGAAACTTACGAGACATCCAAGTTACCAAGCTGCACGTACCCTAGATGTACATAATCAGAAACTCTGGGATGGGACATAGGAATCTGTGCTTTAATAAGCATGCCATGGGATTCCGATTCAATTGACCAGTGTCCTAGAGGAATTTACTGTCTGGCGACTTGCTAGTTTCTAATCATACACCCCCCAAATTACTAAACATTTTCATGTGCATACAATCTCCTACTAATTTATAAGATGCTTGGGGGCAAAATCCTCTCTCTTCCCATGTCCTCTTTGCTTTTCCTCACCCACAAGGACCTCACAGAAAGCGAATAAGCAAAAGGAAACAGCGAGCATTCATAATGACAGACAGTTTGGGGCCTTGGGGACAGTTTGCCTTTTTTAATATTATCCTTCCTTCCACTTGAGATATCAATTCCCCTTAATTATAATATAGGAATAAAAGGCCTTCATCCTCTTATTTACAGTCTCTAGGGAGGCTTCATTCATTCCTGGGCTGGAATTGCTCATCTTCAAAATTCGAGTAATCTGACGGAAAGCAAATTAGAGATTATAGAAAATATTTCCCCCAGAGGCTTGGTGACCTTGAATAGGGAGAGAGTGAAGAAGGGGTAGCGTTTCTTCCTCAGAAGCAAACATTAGGGGCCATATACACAAGAAGGTTCGCTAATTACCCCTGTGGCAGGATATAACCTTTCAGACACTTTTAATATGAAATGTTGTGTTGTTTGCCTTTTCTTTCTTCGCTACATTCAAAGCATAAAAGGCAAATGTTTCCCCTGGCACACAGGGTGTCCTCACCATCCTCAGGCAAAGTGAACCAAGCTGCTCAGCTGCTAACAATTCAGGGGCTGAGTATAATCAATGTTGGGGGCTTCGTGATGGTTCCTGGAGAGGGCCTAACCACAGAGGCATTCTTCAGCCAGGCACAAATAAATCAAATGTGTTCAGATGTGTTCTGTTAGCCCTGAGTATGCATCCATTAAACTGAATGTCCAAAGACGTTCCATGTCATGATAGAAAGGATCACTGGTGTCTTCCATGGTCTAGACCTAATATTGTTAAAAAGGAGCTACACATGTCAGAGTGAAGCTTCTAGGTCCTGCCACTTTTCCAAGTAATACTTCTGTAGGTTCTTCGAGCCAATCTGAAAGGGACTGTTTGTGTTCCCCCAAAATTCATATGATGAAGCTCTAACCCTCAGTGTGATGGTATTTGGAGATGAGCCTTTGGGAGGTAATTAGATGAGGTCATGACGGTGGGACCCTCATGATAAGGATAGTGCCCTTATAAGAAGAGACACCCAAGAGCTCACTCTCACGTGATACCTCTCTCCACCACATGAAGATGCCACCTGCAAGCCATGAAGAGGCTCTCACCAGAAACCAAACAGGCCAGCACTTTTATTTTAGACTCCCCAGCCTCGAGAACTGTGAGAAATGTCTTTTGTTTAAGCCTCCCAGTCTATGATATTTTGTTATAGCAGCCCAAGCAAACTCATACAGGTCCCAACCCTGAAGTTCTCTTCCATGCCCTCTCACTAGACCGCTGGACCCGACTCCTTAGTAAAGCTATGACAACCTTTTGTTTGCATATGCCAATGTATGTGTGAGCTGAATTATCTGCATGCAGTCCAACTGGGCCAATGTGTGGAGGTCTCTGGAAAGGAGATGGCAGGCACCTGGTATCTAACCTCAAAAGACAAAATGTTTTCTATGAGCCAGGCATAACCAAAAAGCAACAGAGAGCTGCCAGATATGAAGAAGATGTGCACACGGAGAAGAAGCATCTCAGCAGAAGCAACTGCCATCCCCAGCTTGTCATGAACTTGGAGATGGGAAAAGCTCTAAAAATAGCAAAAGCCAAATTTCTCTCTAGCCTGGTGGGAATAGGAAAGGTCCTCTGTTAGAAATTAAGCTATTCAAAAAAGATTTTTGATCGTTAATGTTTCTTACACAACTGAGTTTGAAGATATGTTTATACTCATGACACACATGGCTAATGATAAATAGACCTTTCAGGAATACTCAAATTAAGTCAAGGCCTCTACAACGAAACACCAGAGCAAACATTAGACTTTCAGAGAAATACAAAGCCTTTTCCTTGGCTGGATTCCTGCAAATGTAGACTCTAGAATGTAGTACTGTCCCTCTCTCTGTGGCTAATTAGTAAAACTCCTTTCTCCTACAGCTGAAGGTTTTCAGCCTATGATTGGTTGCCTAAGTGCAGAAGTCATTCCCAATGGATATAAAAATAGCAAATGCTTTTTGTCAAATGCTAGGCTCAGGCTGCTATGTGCAAGAGTAAAAAACAACATGAAGTCTTTTTTCATTCCCTTCTGTGTCGTTAGGGAAAATGTCCCCTCCCTCCCCCACCCCCCACCGGCAACATGGTGCTCCAGCCATTGTAGCATTGTAGTTGTGCCCACCAGAGCCTCTGCATTAAAAGGGCTTCTGTTAACTTGATGTAGAGTATATGGACCTGCTGAATATCCAGGGGCCCACTGTTTGCTAGGAAATCAATTCCTCTAAATATAAAATTCAGTGGTGCCAGCATATAGTAATAGCACAGTGTCTGCAGTAATGTAGAAGAGTGTTTCAGAGACGAGATCTGGGCTTTGGTGAGGCACACAGAGATGAATTTCTTCTAACATCTTGTTTGCCAGTTTTCTCCCATAAATCATCTATACTGATGAAGCAAGCCATGATATACATATAAAACACTAAAGTAATCAGAATCTTATTCAAAATTAATATAATTTCCCTTGTTCTCCTTCAACTCTAGGGCAGCACAGTTTGCCATCATTCCATTCCAAGTGTGGCTGGGAGAGGGTACACACACACATACACACAAAACCAGTTCTTCCAAGTTCTTCCCTCAGAAGTCCCCAAAGCCTCAATTTACTGTCACACATCTCTCATACTGGAAGTATTACAGGTAGGAATCTTCTCCCTTAAACACTGAACAACTGGTGTCATTATGAAAGCTAGATTATTTTGTATTATCGTGTACAACTTGTACACTTCCTACATAAAGTAGATTTATCCATAGAGTTGATGAGAACAAGATGCCACCAAGGCCATCACAGTCCTCATTAGAGCAGCTTCCACACTTTTCCTAATAAAGTAGGTAGAGCCCCTTAAAACTTCAAGACTTGCAGTAAATGGAAGAAGGCAAGAGAACTGTATCCTTGCCTGATTATGTAAGGGAAATGTGTGAAAAGAGTTTGTGTGTATGGCATTGAGTATCAGGAGGCTTAAAGATAATCCAGGACAAGTCAGAGAAAGGCAGGAGAGAAAATGCTAACTGTCACTCATGGCTATCTGGCTACACAGTGTGGCGGTTACAGTAGACTGACCCTGGAGTCACAGAGAGTCCTAAATTTAAATCCCAGCTACCAGCAATGTGACTGGGGCAAGTTTTCCTTAACCTAAATGTGTTTCTTCACCCATAAAAAAGGAAGAGTAATCAAATCTACCTCATAAGATTGTTATGATGATTACATGAGAAGACCAACAGGCACATAGCATAGTGTCTGACACATAATAAATACTCAAGAACTTTTAGCTATTTGTATTTAATTTCTAAAACTCCATCTACAGCTCCCTATTGGTGGGCTATCTAACCCAAAAGAGAAGTAGCATTTCCATAATGCTTCTTGAGATGTGTCAGTTTCTTAACAGAGAGAATTATCTTACACTTAGAAACATAATTGCACAGGGGACTTCCAGGCAACATCTCATCATGGCCACTCTAGCATTCGCTGTAACTTGTCTCTAAATATCCAGAAAACTATTAATTTTAACATTTCAGTATGGAAGATAGCCTTGCTATTTTGTATTTCTAACAACAATAAAGTTCTGTTATGTTATTCTAGCCAAGTAATTCTACAACAGGCCAAAAGCCATTCTCCTAAACTGGAAAATGCAAAAGGTAGAAGAAACTAGATCAATAAGTGCATATTCCATATCAATAAGCCTGCCTTTTAAGAACCTGATGGCATGATTCTATGCTAGAGATGACAATTTAAGAGTTCTAATTTGAATATTTAAAAGCCATCATTCATAGATAGATAATGCTATATAACAAACCCAAAGTGGCTTAAAACAACAGCAACGTTGATTTTGTTCACGAATCTGCAACATGGACAAGGGCTCAAGGAAGACAGTTTATTTCTACTCCACCCAGTGTCAGGGTGGCCTCCTGAAAGGCCATTGTAAGGAGAAGTCTGACAGCTTGCCTCATCACACGTCTGTCCTATCTTCTAAACCAGGAAAACAGTTGGGTGCGGGAACAGCGGGGGTTTCCCCTAGCATCCCCCTCTAGCTCTACGTAGCCTTTCCATGTGTGCTCTCCAAAGTAGGGGATTCAGGGTTCTTGGACTCAGGGCTTCCAGGGCACATATCACAAGGAAGAAAGAGGACCAGGTGGAAGTCATATCACTTTTTATGGCCTAGCATTGCAACTCACACATCATTATCAATTCTTCATGGTCTATTGGCCCACCCAGGTTTAAGGATGGGGAACACAGACTTCCACTTCTCAGTGGAGAAGTGTGAAACCACATTGTAAGGAGGGCTTATGGGACAGAATATATATTGGTGGGACCATTTTTGGAAAATATAACCTGCCACTGTTATCTTAGATTTCACACAGTATATCAGTCCTTGGTTACAAGCAACAGAAATCAACCCTGGCAAACTCAAAAGAGAAAAAAAATTAATCTGAATGATACAGAGAACTCTTAAGACTTGAAGGAAAGCTGACCTTAAAATGAGCCAGAATCAAGGGAGGCTAGAAACAGAAGACTCAGCCTCAAGAAAGTCTGTTTAACACGCTTTTCTCATCACTACTGCTGTGACTGGACAATGATGTTGCTAGAAGACTCTCAACACCACAGCAGCCTAAAAGGAACAAACTGTCTCTGCATCTTTGGGTTATGCCCTCAATATTCAAAGTTCTGGATGAGTAACTCTGATCGGCTGAGCCTGAATCATATGGCCGAAGCCTAGCTCCTAGGACAAGAAGATCTGACCCCTTCTGGAGAAGGAATCTTGCCTCCCACAAATGCCCATACAACAAAGAATTCATACCCAATAGCAATAAAAGTCAATGCTAGGTAGCTAAAAGTGCAGCAAATGTCTGATATACACAGAAAACTAACAGCCCTCTACAATTTTGATATAAAGGAGCATACTATTTTATATCAACAAAGGATAAGGCCAGAACCTGGTTAATAACCAGGTTTAACTTGGAATAAAGGTCTAATCCTCAATCCATGATGCAAATTCATTTCCTCACTCTGATGTGTATTAAATTAACTATGACCATAATTCTACTACAGCAAGATCCAATTCTAACACTATGGACATCTCACAAGTAGAAATGCACTTGTTCTTTACAGAGAGAATAGACTTGTATATACCCAGTGCAAGGATAGGCAATAATCCAAAGTCAACCTGTTATGAATTTAGAACAAAATTTTCCAAACAATGATTAAATTGCCAGGTTAGCACATAAGAATCTAATTAGCCTAGAAATTTATGTAGCTGACTCTAGCCATTAGTATTGTTTACAAGAATATAAGCAGTGCTGCATTTATATCATGGCTTTTATGAGGGAGGGATTCCATGTGCCCAGCAGAATCTAGAACACCCTTGCCTTAGCCTGGGCAACAGAAAGACTCTCCTAACCTCAGTGTTACTAGGAGCAGGAAGAGAGATACCATGTAGCACTGGAAGGAAAAGACTCTATGCCTAAGGAACTGTTCACATGGAAGGAAATTTCGCATACTGAATTTTAAAAAATTATCTTGGACACTACCCCCTATTAGGACAAATCCTTCACAAACATTTGAATGCAAATGTGATAGAAAAGTAACTGCTTTTCCCAAAATCCTAAACAGCATAGCTAATATCTTTGTATAAATTTTCAATGTATAAAACTTGTAGTATATTTAGTACTTTTCCTGTACTACTTAACAATAAATTAAAAATGAGCCGGGCTCGGTGGCTCAGCCTGTAATCCCGCGCCTTGGGAGGCTGAGGTGAGTGGATTGCCTGAGCCCGCGGGTTCGAGACCCGCCTGGGCAACTTGGCGAGACCTCATCTCTACAATAAATAAAAAAAATCAGCCGG
>CAUYQG010043904.1:0-12085 GCA_963574415.1 Tarsius wallacei | reverse complement strand
TGCCAGTGTTGTCACGATGGCCCCCTCCCTGGGGCCTAGGGGGTGAGGCTGGAGGCTGACCATCCTATTGCCTTGGCATTTGCTAGTGTGTCTACCTTACTCCCTGGGGCCCTAGTCGGGGCACCCCCATCCCACTCCCTTGAGTCTCTGGGTCGGGTGGAGATGGGTTGGACTGGCATGTGGGCATCCTGGTAGCAGACGTGGGCTTAGAGAGGGGGAGCACTTGAGTGTAGTGGGAATTGGGCTCCCAGCTCCTGAAGTTGAAAGGTTTGAGGTGCTGATGGCAGCAGTGAGAATGCGGCAGTCCACAGGGGTTGTGCAGAGCTCCACTCCAGGGATCTGTGCGCCGGGAGCGAGGGAAAGGTCTCGTGTCTGTGTGCTGGGCGAGCTCAGGGCTGCTGGGATCTGCCTCTTCTCTGCCCCCTGTGAGGTAGTCGGGTGTGTGTGGCCATCCCAGAGATCCCTGTCAGCTTGGGGTAAAGGCCTAGGGCCCCATCTAGGCTGTTAGGACTTAGGTGACTGTCTTCCAGGTGCCTACTACGCAGCCAGCATTCGGTGTCAGTTCCAGGAGGTTCCAAGGGTCCAGCCCTGCTGCCTGCCTCCCTCGGTCCCCAAGGTCAGTGGAAGGGCTGATCCCCAAACCTGGGGCATCTCAGGGCTCTGTCCTGCTCCAACCATGAATCCCACAGGGACACGAAGGAAATCCCAGTGAGTATCAGACTGGGTCAAGTTCCTGGAAGACAGGCCCACTTGGGTGGAGAGGCTTCAGGCTTGCCCCTCACAAGGAGCAGCACTGTCCCAGGGGACGCTCGCAGCCCTCACACCTGTACTGCGGCTGTTTCTTGCACAGGGAACACGCCTCCCACCTACATCCTTCTTAGAGAAACACGTTATGCTCCCGCACACCTTAGAGCTACAAAGCCAGGTGACCCAAACCCATTATAACGTCCCATGTTGAGGGTCACTGAGAAACAGAATGAGCTCATCGAAGGTAGTAAGGAGCCCACACTGGGCATGGGAGGACCAGAGGCCACACAGCTGGACTCAGACCAGGTCTGCGGGGAGCCTGCACCAGGACAGGGCAGCTGAAATGAGAGGATTCCAGCGACCTGGGAAGGCGGCGGCAGGTGGGGAGTGTGGGGAAGGGGGGGGTGAGAATCAAAGGGTATCCATCTGGCCCCTCTTCTTGCTAGGCAGTGGGTATGTCCCGCTCAGCGGAAACAAACCTGGTGGCTGGTTTCCAGAGAACTGGGATGGGAAGGGCTGGGGGGGCCCAGAGGGAGGCAATGCAGGTCCCAGGGCACTCTGTTTTGAGGCCAGGACTTGGGAGGGCAGGCAGGGCCATACTGAGCTTCTCAGCCCTGGAGGACACTGGAAGGAAACACATGAACCCTCCCACTTGCTCCTCTGCCCGTTAGGCGGCAAGTGTTTGGAGAACTTGGCCAGCTCCAGATCACACAGCCAGGCAACCCCAGGCCCGGCAGGGAGTGGAACCCAAGTCTGCCTCCAGGGCGTCTTTGATTTCTACACCATGGATTCAGTTCGGTCCAATGTGGGGAATGGCAGGGTGTGTAACTCAGGGAGGTTATGTCCAGAGAGGCTGGACAAAGTGATCGGGGAGGAGACAACTGCCCCCCCCAACCTCCTCCTCTCCTACCCCCATGAAAGAACATTCCAGAGGGGGGAAGAATACTTCACCTGCTGGCATGCGCCTTGTGTGCTCCTGCCCCCTGCCTGCCCTTGGTGGCCTTGGGGCCCAGCATGCGGTTCTTCGGAGCGCAGCATCGCACATCCACACATCCTTGGTAGACAGAACCTGTCCCTGTGGGTCTGAGCTGTGGGGGCCCAAGTTAACCAGGTTCACAGGAGTCAGCAGTGATGATCCTGACTGAGGCAGACTGGGGAGAGGACGTGGAGCTCAGGTGCTGCTCCAGATCACACCCTAAAGGAAGCAGCTCCTGGGCTCTGGCAGTCCTGAGTGCAAGGCCTTAAGGCTCACGGAAAGGGTGAGGTGAGGGCAATAATTTAAGGTGACACTCTTGGCACCTGGCCCGAGTTCCTCACTCCGCATCCTGCTTTAAAGGCCCCGACTCCGGGAAGAGGGGCCCCTCTGACTGGCTCTGGAACCTAGATACCACCTCACTGCCACCCGAGTCCAGACCATGGCCCCTCTGCAGAGACAAGGTTTGAGGACTAAGTGCCAAGACAAAGATCTCAGTTGATTCCCGAAAGTCATGATTCGGAGCCCTGAGAAATGGTATTCTCCCGTCTCCCTGGGTAGTAACCAGCCAAAGTGGCGCCCCCAAGGCCACACCCCTGGGGAGTGAGGCGGCAGCAAGGAAGCTGCTGAGATCAGGATCCTATCCTAGTGGCTGAGGGAACTTACCTGAGGAACAGGACTTCACAGATGTGGGCTAGGAGCCCCGAATGCCGCTGGCATCACGTAAAAAATGCTCAGAAGTAGCACAGTTCTCTTTTCCAGAGCTGGAGGGCTACAGCGGATAAGCTAGTCAATCCAATTTTTTGTTAGGGCAAGCCTGCTTCCTCCAGGCAGGACTGAAAATCGCCGAGAATGCTCAGCACAGGCCCTGGCTTGAGGCCACTCACTCACCGAGGCCACAAAGCCAGTGGCAGGACCTTCACCCAGGCCTTCAGTCTCCCCACTTTACCTTATGCCATCCTTGGCTCAGCTGGCCAGGAACTAGCAGTTTCACGGCTCAGTAACTGGCTCACAGTAGTGGCTCAACAAAATATTTGTATTCCATAGGTAAGTTGCTTCCAGCAGTGAGCTACTCAAACCAACCAGTCTGACTTTAAAAACTAAATGAAGGCATAAATAGAACAAGACTGGCCATGTAGAATTGTGAAAGCTAAGTGCATGGGAATTCAATATACTCAGTGTTTGAAACTTTTCTTGAACAAAGTTTAAATGTCAGAATTTTCCCCAAAATTCCACATAATTCTCATAGTGAAGCCTTAAAATATATTTTCCCCTAACTCCTAGCTTCAAATAAGGTTTTTTGAGGTTTCAGATGGAGACAAGGTCAGGAGAGGCTTGAAGGTCGTGCTTCTTTTACCCAATGCATGAGAAATGTTGCCTAGGAGCTAAGAAATGCAGCAGATGGATCTGAACTGTAGTTAACAAAACTAAGTGAGAATCCCTTAGCTCGGAAGCCAAGCCTTTGCAGAGGACCTGGCTCCAAGTGTCAGTGGGACAACAGCAGTGGTACTACGCTTCCACCGCCACCTCCAAGAGCACAAAGGAAGATTCACCAGAAATTTCTTCTTTATAAACACAAGTACATAATGTTTATTTGAAACTGTAATTTATTACAAGTTTACCCTTTAATGGGGCCCTTCCTCCTCAAAGACAATTTAAAAAACAACAAACAACTGGGGTGTCACTGAAGTGGGAACACAGAATTCTCACTATTAACAAGAACAGACTGGATCTAGGATAAGAGGCAGGGAAGTCGGTGGTAGTTGGGACTACGAAGCTGTGATGTCAGTGCTAACTCCATGCCTGTAGGAGAAGGGATGGTAAACTATCCACCAGCCATGGGAGCAGATCCCCCAGTCCTTGGGTGAGAAGGAGAGGGGAGAGACAGAGACCGTATATACCCTGCAGTTGAATAGTAAGAGGCTTTATTCTCAAGTTCTGGGAGCTGCAATCCCCTTGACGGACTTCTTTTCCTTTCACTGAAATAGGTACAGAAGAGCTCAGGTGCTCACCTTTTCCAAATTCAAGGTTGATAAAAAATAAAATTAAACCCTGTTTTGTACTTTTATCAAAATATGTCATAAAAGGGAAAGAAAACTACAAAGTTTTGCCTAAATATAACGACTAGCGCTAGACTTGTTGTGGGAAGGGGCTCTCTGAGCCTCTCTCCTGCTCTCTCCCCCCAACCGCCCCCCCGACATTGACCACTGAAACATTCAGGTTCACAAGGAGTTCAAGTCTGAGGCCAGAATGGGCACGGAAGGAGGCAGAACAGCACCCTCCAGCCCCACCGCTTGTCTTGATGGGCCTCCAACCCAACTTCTCTGAAGGAGAGTGGCAGGGCTGAGGGAGGAGATGACGGAAAGTAAAGCGAACACATTATCATATAAACTGTACTGTACATGTGCCAAAGCAAGATGTCAGGAGTATCTTACAAGATGTTCTTTATACATTATCACTGCTGAAACAAGCAACCTTTAATAACTACAAAAGTCAATTAAAAAATTAAACATTTTACTTCTTCCTGCTTTTCTTCTGCTCCCCTAAGAGCTTGTCTGGTATGTGGGTGGGCTGGGCTCCAACACCCCTCTGGCCAGATCCATCAAAGTAAAAGTTATATGCATGATTATAAGCAGGACTCCAGTCTCTAAGTGAAGTGCCTTAGGTTTTTGTTTTTTTGTTTTGTTTTTTTTGCTTTTCATTTTTTTGAGGGAGTGATGTGGGGGGGAATGGGAAGAGGGTTGTCACAAAGAGGGGGAGGGATATTCAGGAATGGCTCCAGAAAATGTCCCTTTACTCTGCCAAGATCAACTCAAAAGACAACTGTTTCATGATGCTGGTGAATACAGAATTCTGTATGGCACTCACTGATACCGTCAACCTGAGAGGGAGAAGGGAAGAAGAGACAGCAAGGGCTTAAAGAAACAAGACTGTATACAAATACAGACTTTTAGAAAGTCAATACCACCTCCCCAGTTGGCCTGACGTGTGTAATACAGTGATCCCTCCCCTGGAGACCAGAGGGGCTTGGCACTGTTGTGGGAGCCAGAGTGGGAGGGACCTCGGGAAAGGAGGAGGAACAGGAACTGGGTTCACCAGCAAAGCTACCCCTTTGGACTCTTTCTGGAAACTCTCAGAAGGAAGGGTTTATGGCCTTCTTCTCCCCACATTTCTGGACAGAGACCACCAACCCAGCATTAGGTTTGCTTGAATGAGACTCTGGGGAGTTCTGGAAAACTGCAGAGGCCTGGGACGACAGGCTTTCCTGGACTCCCTGTGATCTCTTCCAAGTGTTCAACCTTCCTCTCTTGTCTCCCTCCCAGCCTCCCTCGCTGCCTCCCGCTCTTCCTCCCACCTCGGCTCCCTTACTAGGCCCTGCCTCTCTACTTCTTCGGTCTTCGTCCCCTGGACTGTCCAATGGGCTCTGACTCACTGTCCCCTTCATCTTCAGCAAGCCTATCGGGAAACTTCTTGCGTTTCCTTCGGACATATGGATGGCCAGGAAGGTGTTTATGTAACAGAGCCACCAGACACTGTTCTGTCTTCACCATGCAGTTTAGCACATGGCTGCCATGGCAGTTGTAAAGCTCAGCATTGGTAAACACTTGCTTCATGTCGGTAAGAAACTCCTGCACAGAACGGTAGCTCCCACAGGAACATTTGTTCTGCACAGTCTGAAAGTCCATGGGGTGAGTGATCACATCATAGTAGTCCTCAGCCTCATCTCTGGTCACAGGCTCCCTGTGGAAAAGAGCCAAATGGAGGGGTCTGCACAGGCTTAAGCGCACCCAGGAGAAACCCTGGTGTCAACCAGCCCGAGATGCCTATCCCCACTGCAATCAGCCAACTGGCAGATACGGAGGCGCTGTGTTCTAAGGGTACCAAGGGTTGTACTACTAAGGGTTGTTGCTACTAGTTTGGGAAGGGTGCCTGCCACTGCGACACGTCCTGAAGGGACAGTGATCAGGGAGTCTCTAGCGGTTCCACTGAGCACTCCCTCAGGTAGCCGCCTTTTCTGAATGCTTTCAGAATCTGCCAGATTGTTCCTATCTCCTGAGCTCACCTGAAGGGCCAGCTGAAGCGGTACTTCACAATCTTGTGGAGGATCTCTTCACACTTCTGCAGCTCCAGGCTTTGCCTCCGGGAGCTCCGCTTGGTCTGAAGCACCTGGTGCCAAAGAAAGACCATCATGACACATACAAGAGAGGAAGCAGCATGGACGGGGCAGAAAATGTGTAAATCTGCTTTCAAAAAAACAAGAAAAGAAAGGAAAGGGAAAAAAAGAGAATGCAACCACTTCCTAGGAGCAGAGTTGTCAAAATCTTCTGATGTTCAGGCCGGGCACAGTGGCTCACACCTTAATCCCAGCACTTTGGGAGGCCGAGGTGAGAGGATTGCCTGAGCCCACCAGTTCGAGACCAGCCTGGGCAACACGGTGAGACCCCCGTCTCTAAAATAAATAAAAAAATTAGCAGGGTGTGGTGGCATCTGCGTGTAGTTCCAGCTACCTGGAAGGCTGAGGTGGAAGGATCACCTAAGCCCAGCAGGTCGAGGCTGCAGTGGCCATGAGCATGCCACTGTACTCCAGCCTTGGCAACAGAGTGAGACGCCGACTCAAAAAAAAATCTTCTGATGTTCAAGTCAGGGAGTGCGCTCAGCCTAAGGGGCAGACATCTTGCCTCCTTGGTAGACGGTGATCAAAGAGGCAGAGGGCAGGCAGCAGTTGTTGTATTAGCAGCAGTCCTGCTAGAGGTCAGCTGGAGAGGGTCACTGTCAACAGGGCACTAGCCCTCTAGCCCTCTGAGAACAGATGGACCTGGCATTATGGTGATACCATGGATGGGCAGCAACTGCAGAAAGCCAGACAGACTAGCTAGGCCACCACCAGCCCATTCTGTGGAGGGTGGGGTGTCTCTGGGAAGAAAATCAAGAGGTTCATCCACTGTTAAGTGGCTAAGGAGAAAGGGGGCAGGGCCTCCGCTCATGGTAGCCATAACAAAGCTGTGACTTACAGCAGAAGCCCAAGAGTTGAAGGGGTTAGCTGGGCAAATAGGAGCATCTTTGAGTGCCCTTTGGTCTCCCCTAATGGCTTGCTCTGTGCCGACGATCCCAACTTAATCTGTAAAAGCAAGCACCTTTTCAAGAGCTGTTTTTTTGTTCTTTAAAGTCCAAGTAAAACTAAAGCAAAACTGCTAAAATTACATTGGTTAAGAGGCAGAGGGGAGGGTCATGTCCCTCCCATAACAACTGTCAACTGAACAGTAAGTGAGGCTCCAACATTGCTGACATTCCCACAACGAAGACCCAGTCCCTCTGAGCCCACTGGAGACACATGGATACTATTTTAAAATCCTTAGTAAGTTGCAGGCTGCCTGCTAACTAGAGAAGACACTGTTTGTAGGCTACAGCAGGGAAATGCCGGACATAGCTGTTCCTGGAGGGCCTGCTGCTTCTGTCTGCCTACAGGCCCACCCATCTGCCGCACTAGGCTCCCACCTGTTGCCTGATGATTTCCTAATGCTGGAGTGGGGAATAAGAAGCAGAAAGGTTAGAGAGAGGCTAATAAACAATTCTCACCAGCTCATCAACCTCAGCATCATCCACAGGTGGTGCCTTCGGCCGAGACCTTCTGGTAGGATGTGGCTTCTTACCTGGTCGTCGGCCTGGCCTTACTGCAGGGGGAATGACACTCTTGCCCCGGATGGTTTTTCGAGGTCTCACTGAAACAAAAAGTATGGATTCAGAGCAGAACTGAGGGTAAAGGAACGAGCATTTCTGGAATGGGGGAAAGGAATGGGGACATGATTTGGACAAGCAAAGCAATGGCCTGTTTAGTCTCAAGGTGCTCTTGCTATTTTCCTCTTGCCTTACCTAACAGGACACTAAAAAGTGGCAGTAGCAGATGAAGCGTGAATACCTTTCATAACCGCCAAAGACCTTTCAGGTCCTTCAGTACTTCTTTCCTCTGTCCCCAATCTGTACAGCCTCTCCCAGCAATAAGGCCCTTGAAGGAATCAACTGTAAACTGACTCACTCAGGAGTAGAAGCAATGTGCAAACAGGTCAGCCTGGATTTCCTACAGCCTGAGCTCAGCCTGAGAGTGTGTATGTATTTACATGTGAAATGGAATTTAATGGTCAACCAGACCCTGTTTCATAATCCCCAGAGTTGTTCTACACTCACCATCACAATCTTTTCAAAGAAAAGCTGATCCTTACATGAAGGGCCACAAGGTTTCCTCGCTGAATCTAAGTTAGGGCTAATCTCAGTCCTGCTTCCTTCCATTTCTGAAAACCATTGACAGTGGCCTAGGCCCTGCTCAGGATTCCCAAAGAGAGAATAAACAATACAAAGGGCTAGGCGTAGTGGCTCATGCCTGCAATCCCAGCACTTTGGGAGGCCAAGGCAGGACAATCACGTGAGCCCAGAATTCATGGCCAGCCTGGGCAACAAAAAATGCAAAAATAAGCTGGCGTGATGGTGCACGCCTGTAGTCCCAGCTACTTGGGAGAGTGAGGTGGAAGGATCCAGAGCCCAGGAGGTGGAGGCTGTGGTGAGACAGGATTGCAACACCCTGCACTCCAGCCTGGGTGACAGTCAGACCCTGTCTCCAACAACAACAGCCAAACAAAGGCACTGAGACTACTTGTGTCTCAAGTTTACGAAAGGTGCTCAATGTCAGGAAAACCACATTCTTCAGTATGTCCTCAGGGGCAATCCTTCCTAATTGGCTCAAGGTTTCTCCACAGGTGTTTCCTTGTTAACATCCTGGGGAGAGGGGAGATGATATTTGAACACAGATAGGGGCATAGAGAGGCAGTGATACCAAAAAAAAAAAAAAAAAGATAAATAACGCTTTATGTTCTATTTCTGGACCATGATACGCCTTCCCTGAATTGTAGGGTCTCTAGCTCAAGACTGGGTAAGAAATTGATGCTTAGGTGCCAGGGCCTTGAGTCGCACTAAGAAACTACATCTTTGGCAGTCTGAAAGGTGAGGTAGACAAAGGCCTCTCAAGTACCAAATAGTTCCTAGATCCTTTTGGTAGACAGAGGCCCTAGAAACCTAGAGAGGGAACAATTCATTGGATAGAAAGCAACAATGTGAAAACAGAAAACAATCACTAGCCTGAAAATAAACAAAATCAATATACTACTATTTTCAGAATGCTCCCAGACAAACGTGTGCCCAAGTCATTGATCCTCTGGCCAATAGAAGATGGTTTCCTTGAATGCAGGGCCAACGGGCCATTTACTCACTTACTCTGGGATACCTAAAAAATCACACCTAGTGAACAAACAAAAGGAGCCCTATAAGAATGGGAGATTGGTTGGGCACTGTAGCTCGCACCTATAATCCCAGAACTTTGGGAGGATTGCTTCAACCCAGGAGTTCGAGACCAGCTTGGGTAACATAACAAGACCTCATCTCTACCCGCCCCCGCCTATAAAAACCACACACATAAATTTCAGCCAGTCGTGGTGGCACATGCCTATAGACCCAGCTACTTGGGAGGCTGAGGCAAGATCACTTGAGTTCAGGAAATCAAGGCTGCAGGAAGCCATGACTGCGCTGCTGTACTCTAGTCTGGGTAATACAGTGAGTCCCCAACCCCCTACCCCCCAAAAAGGGAGATTAAGGTATCCCAAATTACACCTCTGGAGTATAGGGGAGGAAAGTTGGAGGATGGAAACAAACGTGTAAGCCCAAAGCCATTAGATTATTGGCAGCCTCACTGCAGTAAGAGACTGGTCACACCAGACTCTCTCCTTGTACCAACTAAGAATATTCAGAAGTTCTGTGATCTTGGGAAATGTGGCAGCTCTTCAAAAACTCATCAGAAACCTGATCTGTAGTCTCCTTTCTACTAACCTATAAAGAAAAAGTATATTTTGGAAAGAGGGAAGCTGTTAAAAGCCTAGACTGTTCGTGACCCACTCGGGCAACTTGGCGAGACTTCGTCTCTACAATAAATAAAAAATAGCTGGGCGTGGCAGTGCACACCTGTAGCTCTAGCTACTTGGAAGGCTGAGGCAGAAGAATTGCACAGCAGGTTGAGGCTGCGGTGGCTGGGATCGTGCCACTGCACTCCAGTCTGAGTGACAAAGTGAAACTCCAACTCAAAAAAAAAAAAAAAAGAATTTTTCTATAAGTTAACTTTGAAAGACAGTCTTCCTGGCACTGCTTGTGTATGTCAAGGAATGGATGACCCACTACTAGTTATTGGGGTATTCCACTCCAATGTCGAATGGTGCAAAGTCCTTTAAAAGTTTACTTCCTTTTTCTCAAGGATGCTCTTAAATATTAGAAGACGGCTATAGGAGTGGAACCAAACTCCCGACCTATTATTACCCCCATCTAGACTTTTCCAATATTGGACCAGCTATTCAGAAATGACAGCTGAGAAAGTTTAAACACTTTGGAGATTTCCAGTCCATTTTTCAATGAGTTAAGGGCAAGGTAGAAGGCAAGAACATATTGTAGCAGACCTGGTTGGTCATTGTCAAAGCAGATAGCTTAGTCATGAGTAGAAAGGCACAAGCCTGATAGAACAGAGGATCTGGGAAGCAAAGGATTGACACAGAAGAGCCAGAAAGCCTTGGTGGTAGTTGCTTCTATAGCTACCTGAATGTGCTTGAGCCTTGAGTAAGAACTGCTGTGGAATTCACAGGTGTTATAAGAGAAATGAAGTTAATGGTCAACTGTGTTGGTTCTGTGGTCCAAATGTTTATGTCCCCTCAAATTCGTATGTTGAAATCCTCACCCCTAAGGTGATGGTTTTATGAGATGGGGTCTTTAAGAGGTAATTAGGTCATGGGTTTGGAGCCCTCATTAATAGGATTAGGATATAAAAGATGCCTGAGGGGCTGGGTGCTGTGGCTCATGTCTATAATCCCAGCACTTTGGGAGGCTGTGGTGAGAGTATTGCCTGAGTTCATGAGTTTGAGACCAGTCTGGGCAACTTGGTGAGACTTCATCTCTTTAAAAAATAAAAAGGTACCCGAGAGTGGAGAGAGACCCCTTGTCTCTTACACTAAATGAGGTTAAAGTGAGAAGACCATTGTATAAGAGAAAGTGAACCCTTACCACAGACACCCAATCTGCTGGTGACTTGTTGAGTTTCCCAGCCTCCAGAACTGAGAAAGAAATTTCTGTTGTTTATAAGCCATTCAGTCTTTGATATGTTGTTATAACAGGTCTAATGTACTAAGACAGTTGGGGAATCCTGGATTAAATAAAATTAAACAGGTTTTTTTTTTAAAAATTGCAAGACCTGTCAGTCTTTAACATACTGTGGTAGATTGTCATTCTTCAATAGAATGGTATAATATGCAGTGTTTCAAAATATCTTGAAATCTGATATTCATTTTGTAAGCAACTTGAATCAATTGGTTCATCTTCATTCTGGCTGGCCAGCTTCTCTGGGATTAAGGTTCCTTAATAACTTCCCAAATTATTAGAATAATTTTAGGTTGAAAGAATAGAGTTTTTTTTGTTTTTTGGGGTTTTTTTTGGTCAGGGGCAGTGGCTTAAGCTTGTAATCCCAGCACTTTCGGAGGCTGAGGTAAGAGGATTGCCTGAGTCCAGGGGTTCGAGACCAGTCTGGGCAACTTGGCAAGACCTCACCTCTACAGTTACAAAAAAAAAAAGGCCTGCTCGATAGTTCAGCCTGTAATCCGAGCACTTGGGAGGCCAGGGCAAATGGATTGCCTGAACCTGTGGGTTTGAGACCCACTCGGGCAACTTGGTGAGACCTCATCTCTACAATAAATCAAAAATTAGTTGGGCGTGGTAGCACAGCCTGTAGTTCTGGCTATTTGAAAGGCTGAGGTGGAAGGATTGCTGGAGCCCAGCAGGTCAAGGCTGCGGTGGCCAGGAACATGCTTCCGTACTCCATTCTGGGTGACAGAGTGAGATTCCAACTCAAAAAAAAAAAAAAATCAAGGCATGGTAGTGTGCTCCCGTAGTTCCAGCTACTTGGAAGGCTCAGGCGGAAGGATCACCTGAGCCAGCAGGTCTAGGCTGCAGTGGCCGTGAGCATGCCACTGCACTCCAGCCTGGGCAACAGAGTGTGACACCAACACACACACACACACAAAATAGAGTTTTTCTACTTTAACTCCCATGGGAAGTATACATTTATATTATCTACGACACTTTTTATCAAAATTAGCTGTACTTAACTATCACAGTGGGAATTTTTCGGTAAAATATCTGGGCCCCATCCCCAAATCAGAATCTGGGAACTGTCTTTTTAACAAGTTTCTAGGGAATTTCTATTCAGCCATGCTATTATTATTGTCCATTACCTTCTGTGTGTCCTTGGATAAACTTCTTTTCTTTTTTTTGTCTGAGTTGGAGCCT
>CAUYQG010043903.1:0-46708 GCA_963574415.1 Tarsius wallacei | reverse complement strand
TGTTCAAGGTCCACTATATGAGTGAGAACATGTGATACTCAGATCTTTGTTTCTGTGAGAGATCACTCAGTATTATAGACTCTAGTTCCATCCAGGTTGCTGCGAAATTCATGATTTTGTTCTTTTTTATGGCTGCGTAGTATTCCATCGTGTATATATTCACAATAGCGAGAACCTAGAAGCAACCATGCTGTCCATCAAAAGAGGACTGGATTAAAAAATTTTTATTATTTTTTAAAGTCTTTTATTTCAGTAGCTTTAGGGAGTACAAATAGTTTTTGGCTACATGGTTGCATTATACAGTGACAAAGAAGTCTGGGCTTTAAGTGTACCCACCACTCCACCTGTTTAACTTTTAAAAAAGATTTTGAACTCGTCTCTCTAAAGACTTAGGAAAAATCTCTGTTCTTCAAGTATATGACATGCCACCATTTGTTTTTCAATGGAAAATTCATTTAAATGCAAAGCTTCTACATGCATAGACCACTTCTGGAAGGACATAGAAGGAGATGCCTTGAGGAAGAAGAATTGGGAGGTTGAGGACAGGGGTATGAAGAAGACTTAGCTTTCACTGTAATCCTTTTAGAACAGCTAAATTTTCCTTTTTATGTATATGCATTAATTTACATTTTAACATTAAATTAAATTGACATTGCTCTTTAGTCAATATACGCTACTGTTTCTATCCATTTTCCTATCTCTTATCTCCCCCTCCTCCCTGAATTCCCCAGACAAGTGCTGGCTCAGTTTCTAGAAATAAAACAGAAACGAAGAGAAGAAATAAGAAACAGTGCTATGCTCTGTGCCAGAAATGGGGGTGGGTAACCAGATGAAAATGAGTAAGAAAAGCTTAAGACACAATCCCTCATAGAGCCACGACAAAGGAGACGAAACACGAGTCTCTTGGCCTTTAGGTCTGCACTCCCCGGACACACCTCCTCCCCAAATTTCTCCTCAAAAATTGCAAAAGTGACACATTCTTACCTCAATCAGTGAGACAATATAAAGATATATAATGAAAAATTCATAACTACTCACCCCATTTCAAACTGTCTTATTTTTGTTCTTCTACAACTTTCTCCAAGTACATATCTATGTACATGTGGCTTTTGCTGCTTTTTAAAAAAATGGGTTTAAAGTAAGCACACACTACGCTTTACCTTTTTTTTCATTTATTTATCAGGGACAAACCACCCAGGTCAGTAAGTGTAGCTCTAATACATTCTTTCTTTTAATAGTTATGTAATATTTCAGTATGTTACTGTATGACCATAATCATAATGTATTCAACAATTTCCTTATTGAATCTGTCCCTCTTAAATGAATCCATTGTTTGGCTTTCTTCTCTGGATCACTTTTCTTCTAAATAACTGATAATATATATGGAGCATTAACTGATGCCCGACACTGAAATAAACAAGCCCCTCAATTAATTCTCACAATGAATCCATAGAATGGGTAGTACTGTTATCCTCATGTTGTAGATTAAAAAACTGAGACTTGGAGAAACTGAAGAGTATATCCAACATTATAGAGCCAGTACATTGTAGAGGTAAGTTTCAAATCGAAGTTTGATGCCAAAGCCTTGATCTTAACTGTAAGTCAGTACTGCCTCATTTTCACACTGTCCCATCCAATCAACCTAGAGTCTGAGGCCATAGTCTTAAGCATAGTCTTGTTATTTCCAATGCTGAACTGGATCACTTGACCAGGAGTTTCACAAGGACCTCTCATTCAACACGATCAAACGTGACTCCCTCGTCTCCCTCACCCCAATCCCGTGCTCATCCTTTACTTCATCTTTGGAAATTCATCCTCAAGCAAGTCACTGACTGACTTAAGAGGAAAATACTTACCTTTTCAGAGTGATCTGTACACAGAGATCCCTGGTTCTAACTTTTACAACTACCTCCTCTGTTTTCACATGCACACAGAGGCTGAAGCTATACTCATAAATGCAAGCAGGGATTGAATTCCTCTGATAACCACACAAAAAGGAAGATTCTACCCTATTCTGAGACCACCACACCAACAATTAACTTCCCACCATGCTTGCTACCCTATATTCAGCATCAACAATATGCAATTAAAGACCAACATGAGCTACAACTCAGTTTAGTTAGCCAACTGCTAGTTAAGGCAGCTCTGATTTTATAAGAGAAGAATGTGGCAAGTCAACTGGACATGGATCCAAGTATTTAGAATGAGTAATGACATGAATGATTTATGATTGCTTGGAAATCAGTGATTGTGAGAAGACAGCCAGAATGAGCAACATCAGGCTAACAGTATTTCCTTCTTTGGCAGATAAACTAAATCAGGAGATCCGGGTTGCCTTCAAGTATCTGCAAGGCTTTCTTGCAGAAGATTTGCATTTTTTTCAGTCTACCCCTTAAAGGTAGTCCTGAACCACTGAATAGAAGATACTGAGAAACATGGAGTCAACACAAAGGTGAAATTTCCAATAGTCATAGATGCCTAAAAGTAGAGGATATAAGTTCATTTTTTGCTTGGAGGTGAAGTAGTATAGAAAAAAGTGACCAGTCAGCAGGAGGTTATTCATTTTTGAAAGAGGAAGAATGCATAACTTTGAACTCCCTTCAAACCTTGAGATTCTAGAATTTTATTAACAAAGCAAATTTGAGTGCAAGTGCCAACAATGGTATAGAACAGTGACTTGCATGTGCAGAGCAGGTTTGGGCGGGTTCTCTGGAGGCCGGAGGAGCAGTGCCAAAGACAGAAAGAGATACAAAAGGTCAGTCAAACTGCCAGCTTCTGATCGGCCCACCACTCACACAACTCTGGAACCAGAGCCCCCGTGACACTGTTCCCCAGGGTGTGGGGCAGTTTGACTGTCAGGTTTCACTAACTTCATTTTGCAACTGAATGGAGAAACTTATCATGTATGAACATTTTTGTCAAACAGTAACAGTACTTGCAATAATGTATGTTTTTACTAAAGTTTACAGAAAAGTAAAAGTAAAAATTGACAGTTGCAAGACAAAGGAAAAAATTTCACTTTCTTGCATATACTGCAGACTATTTATCAAAAAAGCACATTATAATACCACATTGTACTATTAGCTCTTTTTCCTGCCAGGCTGAAGTGCTGGGATCAGGGATAAGGATTTGGTCTTAACATACCTGAAAAATACAGCTCCAAGACTAACATACATGGCTTAGGGAGCCAAAAGAATGACAAGCCTTGGTCTAAGCCTCAGCTGTTCTCTTGTACAGTCCACTATGTGCTCAGCTCCAGCAGGTGATCTCCTCAGGGCTGCTAGAATTATTCCACATAGATTTTGTACTATCAAGCCAAGTAGCTGCAAAGCACTTTGCTTAGATCAAAAATGTACATATAATATGGCCTCAATTTTTTATTTTTTAAAGTAAATACAGTAAGACTTTAATAAAATATATCTAAAGAAAAATGATTGCCTTTCAGTTGTAAGATTACAAGTTATTTCATTTTTACTTTTAATACTTTATAGTTCAACAACCACTATATGTTACTTTTGTAATTAGAAAAGCAAGAGTAAATTTTATTTTAAAGATAAAAAAACACGGTGGAAAACCATTATTCTCTCTAATGAACATCTATTCAAATGAAGACTATGTAGATACATTTCTATGAGCAGAATATTTTTGCACTGCCTAGTCTGAAGATACAGCCCCTTAATAACTTTAGGGTGTTACAGTTACTCAATAACTTACACTTAACTATAGAGAAGTGAAATTGCCACAGTCATAAGTGTAAAATATATACAATAGCTTTAAGGAAGATACAAAGCAAAGTTCAATTTATAAAAATGATCTTGAAGAAGTTTTATTATTTTTTTCTTTTTTGAGTTGGGGTCTTTCTCTGTCACCCAACCTGGAGTGCAGTGGCACAATGATGGCGTACTGCAGCCTTGACCTCCTAGGCTGAGGTGATCGTTCCTCCTCAGCCTCCCCAGTAGGTGGGACCACACGAATTCACCACCATGCCCACCTAATTAAAAAAAACTTTTTTTGTAGAGATCAAGTCTCTACAAAAATATAGTCTATGTTGCCCAGGTGGTCTCAAACTCCTAGGCTCAAGCAATCCACCTGCCTCAGCTCCCAAAGTGCTGGGATAACAGGTGTAAGCCACTGTGCCCAGCCCAGAAGTGGATTACTATTGAAATCCTCTGACTATAGCAGACAGATCGAATATATCTCTGAGAGAGATTAGCATTGCCTTAAGCAAAAAAGCACATAACACATTTTCTGCAGTGCCACGGACCTAAGTCGTCAAGTGTAGAAATGTGGTAGAAGAATCATGGCCAAGACCATGATTGCTTCTCAAACACAAATCATGTCTTTGTAATGGGTGAAAGAATTATTTATAATATCATCAAAATAAAAAAAAAATTTAAAATTAAAGAATTAGGACTATAATTTGAAAAACACTACCATCCCTTCAGTGGATCAGAGAAAAATCTCAGAAGGCTTTTATTTATAAAAAGCACTACTTTGAATTCTGAAAAAAAACATGGGTATGGACCAATGAATAAGCCAACAAACGGGCTGCTCTTCCTTAGTCAAATACCATCTCATGGTTGAGGTGTAAGGAATAGTTGGGTTAATAAAACCAGAGAGCTTAGAATAGAGCCTGGCTCATAGTAGGTGCTCAACAAATGGTGGCGATTGTAACATATTCTCAGTCCTGACTTGTCATTTTTTTTTTTTTTAAGTAGGGGTCTCACTTTGTCATTCAAGCTGGAGTGCAGTGACATGATCACAACGATCTTGATTCATGCAGCCTCGACTTCCTGGGCTCAGGTGATTATTCCACCTCAGCATTCTGAGTAGCTGGGACTACAGGTGTGTGCCCAGCTAATTTTTTGACTTTCTTTTGTAGAGACAAGGTTTTACTATATTGCCCAGGCTGGTCTCGCACTCCCGGGCTTAAGCAATCTACCTGCCTCAGCCTCCCCAAGTGCTGGGATTACAGGCATGAACCACTGTACTTGACCCTGACTTGCCATTTTAAAATAGAAAAAGCATCGAGTTTGAAGTGTAGATCAATACCAAGAACACTTCAGAACACCTATCTTCCTCTCACTGTCCTAGATGGTAGGATTAGACAGCCACAGTCCTTGCTTTCAGGAAGCGGCCCATCTGCTGAGAGTACAGCCCACTAAAAAAGCCAAGGCAAGGGTATTACAGGCTGCCATGAGTGTAGAGGAGGGCGCCTAACCTAGTTTGAGTTTGGAGGGCAGGGGTGCCCAGGAAAAGCTTCTCTGAGGAAGTAACAAACAAACTTAGGATTCTTGCTGGAATTCACAGCAAGAAACTTGGCAAAGAAGGGGGGAAATCATTCTACACTAAGGAAGAGGCATGTGGAAAGGCTTGTAGGGTGAGCAAACAGAGCATCTTCATGAACTTGAAAGAACATTACTGAGGTGGGATTGTTGAGTCCTGCCACAGTGTGAACTTGAACAAGTCCCTTCACTTCCCAGACCCTCAAGGTTCCTCACTTATAAAATAAGGATAATGCCACTTGCCTTGTACACTTGTCATAAGAAATCAAAATTAAATAGAAGAATTTATCTTTACGAGATAAATACTCAAAACACGTGACTAGTGATCGGTATTGTAGAAACAAAGTGAGAGGGGGCTTGGGTCATCTCACCCTATGATGCCATAGTCCTCCCTGCTCCAGCCACTGGTGCCTTTGCGACTCCTTGACCATGCTGCGCACACTCCCTCACAAGAACTTGGCCTGGAATGTTCTTCCCCCAGATATTCACATGGAGCTGCCTCCTCCTGTCCTTAGGTCTCTGCTCATCTGCTCAAATACCCCTTATTGGAGAAGGCTTTCTTAATCCTCCATGTAAAATGGTAAACCTTTTCCCCCTGAATTTTATCTTCCCTTTTCCAAGCTTTTTACCTATACAATGTAGCACCTCAACATTCAATACATTGACCTTTTTCATCTATTTGCATAAAATTTAAGCTCCCTGAGGGTAGGGGATTCCCCCCCCCCCCCCACGGCCAGTCTGTGTTATTTCCTATTTTTTCCAGGGCTTAAAGCAGGTGCTCAACAAATACTTGATAAAGGAAGGAGCAAACAACCCAAGCTTGAGTGCAGGCCTGTCTTTATTCTTCCTCCCCAAGAGGCTGACATAAAGTTTTGCATTGGGTAAGCATTTCACAAACATTTGCTGAACTGTACAATTCAATCACTCTTTTACAAATGATGTGGTGCTCATTTAGTACATAAAGATCAAACGACTGTATTTTTTTTTTTTTTTTGAGTTGGAGTCTCACTCTGTCACCCAGCCTCGAACTGCTGGGCTCCGGCGATCCTTCCGCCTCAGCCTTCCAAGTAGCTGGAACTACAGGTGCGCGCTACCATGCCCGGCTGATTTTTTTTATTTATTGTAGAGATGAGGTCTCGCCAAGTTGCCAAGGCGGGTCTCGAACCCGCGGGCTCAGGCAATCCACTCACCTCAGCCTCCCAAAGCACAGGATTACAGGCTGAGCCACCGAGCCCGGCCAAACGACTGTATTTTTACTGTTCAGCAAATAAAACCAAGAATGGATTAAAATTATACAAGAATGGATTGTAATTATAATGAAGCAATAGGTGACCTGGTTGAATTGGTGGGAAGAAGAATAAAACTGGTGGTCTGATTTCATTAGCCAGTGAAAGCCATTAACACATGTATCAATTAGTTCCAAATAACCATGGCCTTCATTGATGAAAAGGCCAGACATTGGCGAGGCGTACCAGGATCAGCATTCAGATTTAATACAAAAACAGTAATGGTGTTCCAGGGCTTAAATTTCTTTGTGCATTAAGCTGGGTCCTTTGAGAAACTGCATTACTGGGATGAAGCCCCCAGGATAGTCACTCAACTGGTATGAAAAGGTTCCTGAATTTCCTCTCAAATTGACCACCAAACATTTGCCTGAGTACTGGAAGAGGGAACTCAAAATGAGTTCAATTGCTACTTCCAAATAATAGAGTTTGTCCCATAGGCTCTCTGGCTTCCTAAGAAAATTATCTCAAGCATTTATGATAAGTATGTGGTAAGTATATTAATCACACATAATTTCAAAATATTGCTGACATACAGAGAAAATGATTTGGTTTGAGAGAAAAGGATTTAGGTTACTATGAAGAAATCAATTTTCAAAGAGTTAATTATGACAAGCTAAAACTTCAATTTCTGTGACAAATTCCATATTATTAAGGCAATGTCTTGAGGATAATTTCAGCCTAAGTCCATGGTACAAAGAAACCCAAATCAGCTAATAACATGTATGCAAAGAATGATCGCTAATATTGACATGGCATGTTTTAAAAAGCTTTCACATTTTTATTTCCATCTTATATGAGTTTTACTAATACTCTACAGGGAAGCCATGTCAACCATACCCCCATTGTACAGATGGACAAACAGGCTTAGAGCATTCAGTAACCTGTCCACATCCCCAGGACCAGGGCTGACTCCAGCACCTAGGGCTTCTGAAAATCATGCCAGTTTTCCTTCTTTTTTTCTTTCTTTTTTTTGAGTTAGAGTCTCTATCCGTTGCCCAGGCTGGAGTGCCATGACACACTCAGGGCCACCCCAGTGTTGACCTGCTGGGCTCAGGCGATCCTTCTGCCTCAGCTTTCCAAGTAGTTGGAACTACAGGAGCACGCTACCACACCTGGCTAATTTTTTGATTTTATTGTAGAGATGGGGTCTCGCCAAGTTGCCCAAGCTGTTCTCAAACCCGTGGGATCTGGCAATCCCCTCACTTTGGCCTCCCAAAGTGCTGGAATTACAGGCTTCAGCCACTGCACTTGGTCCCAGTATTCTTTCAATAGAAATAATATATACTATGTCACACACTGACTTTAAAATAAGTGATCTTTGTCTACTCTTTTGTACCATTATATTTTTAATGGAATTGTACTTTGGGGACACACAAAACGATGCAGTATATCAATTGGTTTTCAAGCCTGGAGTCAAATTTAGGTGATGTCTAATGGAATCCGGTTCCCTCAGTGTTCTATCCTTGACTCACTCTTCCATTTAAGACAATCTTGTTAGGTGATCTCATCTGGTCTCATGGTCTGAATTAACAGTTATACGTCCTGATAACGTTCAAATATTCAGTTCCAGCCCATTCTCTTCCCTAGGCTTTAGACTCCTATCAACCTACCTACCCATTAAGCATCTCCACTGGAATGTCTCAGGAACTTGCTATGAAACAGGTACCAAAACGCCTCCTCTTCCTTCTCTGCCCAGGTCTCTTCCTGGACTCAAGATCTCTCTTAGCTCATGGTACCAACATATCTACTCAACCTTCTGGCTAAACACCTGGGAATGACTCCTGGTTTCTTTTTCACCAAGAATCCACCCAATTACCTAGTCTAGTCTGTTCTACTTGCTAATATCTCTTGAACTTCAGCCTTTCTCTTCAGCTCTACCCTTGCTGTCTTAGTTCAGGTCCTCATCATCTGCTTATCTGAAACATCGCAACTGTCTCAAATTGAACCTCCCCCACCTAGTTGCCACCCATCAGGTCCATGTACACAAGCTACCTCCCCCTAACAAATGTAAAATATAAATCCACTCATGTCATGAGACTTGCTGAAAATTCTTCAAAGATTCTCCCTTATCTGCCACATAAAACCCAAACTCCCTGGAAAGACATTTGTATCTGACACTGAGTTTCCTATCAAACCACTATTCTCTCCCTTCTTAATCACACAAGACCCTGATTTTTAGCTGGAACACAGCCACTTGTGATACTGTATTTCCCAGGCTTCACTGCAACTAGGTGCAGCTGTGTGAGCAAGTTCTGGCTAATTCCATGGTAAGTATTGTGTAGAATTTCAGGAAAACCCCTTAAAGGGAGCTGATTCAGTTGAAAGGAGTGCTCTTTGGCCATTCTTATAGCCTGGAACTGGAATCCAGAGATGATTCCTGGAGCTTGAGCAGCCATTTTAGACCAGAAGGTGACCTTGAAGATGGCAGAACAGAAAACACAGAAATCTGGATCCCAGATGACTCCACAGAGCTTCCCTGGAGGGGCTGGACTACCTAGCTGAAGGTTTTGTACGTGAGAGACAAATATATTTCTACTGAGTTTAAGCTGTTGCCATTTTTACATTTCCTATAAAGGCAATAGTGCTAAATCCCAAGTGATACAGAATTCAAATATCTCAAGAGTAGAAAGCCCTTCAGAGCTTCATTTCTGCTAACCGCTCCAGCCTTCTCTTCTACTATACCTCAAACTTTAGCCTCTAGTACTACCAAAATTTCTGCAGTTTTCTACTCTACCCACACATTTACCACAAACTTTCATACTTATCTGCTTTGCTCAAGTTTGCCCTCCCCACTCCCTAACATCCTTCTTACCTTTGTCTGGCTTTTAATTTTTCATCCTCAGCTTAGGCATCACCTCCTTCAGGAAGTTTACCTGACTATCCATATTAGGATAAGTGGCCATTCTCTCTACTCCCAAAAGACCTTAGGCATACCCCAGTTCTGGAATCCATCTGCCATTACTTGTTTATGGCCATCACAGAAAGAGCCTCCTAGGGCAGACATCTACTTGTCTTCATCATGTATGCAAAATCTCCCAAGGCAATGCCCAGTACAAGGTAGCAGCCCAGAAAAACTGACCTCAATGGATTTTCCTCACTGAAATGAAATGAACGGTGTTGAATGCCACAAGATGTCTTGATTAGCTCTTCATGTCAGCAGTAAGTTGAAGACTGAAACAAATTTTTCTAATCATATTTTTATTTTTCTAGAGATGGAAAACAAACTTCAGATGAATCATCTTAAGAGAACATCCACTATGAGAAGCAATTTACTGTTTGGATGTTTCAGACCTGAATTCCCTCATCTGTAAAAGTACTTGGCACTCAGTAATCTTTGAGGTCTCATCTGGCTCAAATATTTTATAAATCTATTGTTGAGTGTAAACACATAGACCTGAACACAAGGAACTCACTGTGAACAGAAGGCTCCTCCAGGGATTGGCAACATGACTAGCCTTACCTAACCTTTAAATAAATTATTTATAAGGAGTGTCTAAAAAAACTTTGAAGTCATCAGCTGACTGAATACTCTAGAATAAGGAAATGCCAAGTGAAGTAAGCTATGCCTCTTAGACTCCAGCCACACTGGCCTTTATTAAAAGCTCTTGACCTTGCCATGTTCCCTCCTACTACTGGGCTTTTGCATTTGCTGTTGCTTCTGTCTTGGATACTCTTTCCTTCCCTCTTCACTGTGACCTCGACTCCAGCGTCACTTCCTGATGAAAGTCTTCCATCCTTCCCTAATCAGGTAAAATCACCCTATCTGAGGTTCTCATCTAATGCATTGCATTTCTTTTCTTCATAGCACTGGTCATAGTTGCCACTTTCTTTTTTCTTTGAGTGGGGTCTCACTCTGTCTCCCAGGCTAGAGTGCAGTGACACGAGCATGACACTGTAGCCTAGACTTCCTGGGCTCAGAAAATTCTTCTGCCTCAGTGTCTCGAGTAGCTGGGACTACAGGCGAGTGCCACTGCACCCAGCCAATTTTTAAAATTTTTTGTAGAGATGAGATCTTGTTATATTGCCCAGACTGGTCTCGAACTCCTGGGCTCAAGCAATCCTCCCACCTCGGCTTCCCAAAGTGCTGGGATTACAGGCTTGAGCCACCACACCAGCCCACAGTTGCCATTTTCTATCAGGAAGGTCATTTGCTTAATACCTTTCTTCCTCCGTAGACCGTAGCCTCCACCAGGGAGGGGGGTTTTTGGTTTTGCTCATCATTGTCCATATCCCTGGCAGAGAGTTGATGCTCAGTAAACACTTGTTAAATGATCTCAGAAGGCTGTGCAAGGGAGTGGAAATGTGGCCAGTAAGTTTCACTGTGGGAAAGAAGATTCCATTGGGGGAAATGACAAGCTACTCTAATACAGCTGGAAAGTCCTGAGCTCTCCATCACATCCTTGAAAAGGGATCTTTCGGCCAGGCTCGGTGGCTCAGCCTGTAATCCCGCACTTTGGGAGGCCGAGGTGAGTGGATTGCCTGAGCCTGCGGGTTCGAGACCTGTCTGGGCAACTTGGCGAGACCTCATCTCTACAATAAATCAAAAAAATTAGCCGAGTGTGGTAGCGTGTGTCTATAGTTCTAGCTACTTGGAAGGCTGAGGCGGACGGATCGCTGGAGCCAAGCAGGTCGAGGCTGCGGTGGCCGGGAGCAGCCACAGCACTCCAGTCTGAGCGACAGAGTGAGACTTCAGCTCAAAAAAAAAAAAAAAGAGAAAAGGGATCTTTCAAAGTCAGGAATGGTGGCCACTTTCTGGTGAGTGTGGGAGAGTTATCACTGAATGAGGCCACCATTTGGCAGAGCAAGACATGACAGGCTAAGAGAAGAGGCAGGAACGTGACTAAGATGTTCACAGTTCCAGGATCAGTCCCAGGTGAGGGCTCACAGCCAAATTCTGATGTGAAAGCTACTAATGTATTGAGTATTCTCACAGCTGGCATGTCTTGAAGAAACAAGGACTGTACAAATAACAAATGGTAATCTGTAGCAGTCTTGGCAGTAAGCAGATCAAGAAAGAGTAGACCTGCTTCTGAAGCAGAAGAAATGATGCTATCAGTTGACAAAGGGAAAACAGAGCTGCAAAATCTGACTTTCATCTCTATCTAAAAAAATGTTCTCACTAAAATGAGCAGAACACAAATATGGAATTGAGTACCAATATAGGTGAGGTAACAGAAGGAGTCCAAAATTCCAAGCTCAAAAAGACATCAGGGACTCTGTAAGTCTACTGACAAGAAATACCAAGAAGTTGCCGGGCTCAGTGGCTTAGCCTGTAATCCCAGCACTTTGGGAGGCTAAGGTGAGCGGAGTGCCTGGGTCCGCGGGTTCGAGACCAGCTCAGGCAACTTGGCAAGACCTCATCTCTACAAGAAATAAAAAACTAGCTAGGCCTGGTAGCATACACCTGTAGTTCCAGCTACTTGGAAGGTTGAGACGGAAGGATTGCCGGAGCCCAGCAGGTCAATGCTGGGGTGGCCGTGAGTGTGCCACTGCACTCCAGCCTGGGCGACAGAGTGAGGCTCCAACTCAAAAGAAAACAACAAAAAAAAAGAATACCAAGAAGTAAGAGAGCCCCCAGGAGATGGGAATCTGAGAGATGTCACCACAGTTTTCCAGAGGAAAAGGACTACAGAGAGCAGAGACTCAGCCATGTGATATCCATCACTGACTCAACACACAAATGGGTTTGGCAACAGATCACTTGTGCATTCTTCAACAAGGAAGCAGTGCTCACAGAGAGGGCCACTCACCAAGCAAGGCTGTGCCCAGCTGAGTTCAGACTGCACAGGTATCTAGAGTCAGCAAGGCACCTGCAGCCTCTCATCATCCTTGAGAATCAAGAGTTAGATGATGTTAGAATTTGATGTATTCACACAGATCCAACAACTGTGTTCAGAGACTCGCTTAATTGGGCTTATCTCGGAGGGAGACGGCTAATCTTCAGAAATTCTAAATTTTTTTAAAAGTTAAACTAAGTAGATACTTCTCTCTCCAGTTGAGGAGAAATCAAAAGTGATTTTCTTTAAGAGTTAATGTGCTACATAAACAACAGAGTAGAAGACAGTAAGTACATCAGGCCTGGACTGGTCATCATCCTCTGTGGGGAAAAGGTTTCCTCTGTGGGCCACATCTGGAAAATGGGATGGCGAAATACCACAGGAAGTTCTTGGAGCTTGAGGGGTAAATGGTGATTACCAGGCAACCAGCATGCCCAGAACTGCAAAAGGCAGAGAGTTGTCAGACTCATGAACTGCAAAGTGTGTACTGGAAAGTGCTGTGTTTTCAAGTGTAACATGGTAAAGAGGAACTGAAATTTAAACCATGACCTTCTACAAACTCTTCCTCACCCATCCTATTTAAGATGCAATATTTCATACTTTGTCAAAAACAGCAACTCAAATGTCTTTTGGCTGGTGTTAGGAGTTTCGGGTTGAAATGTCCATGACGGCTAAATGTTATGAAACATTCTGGAAAGTGGTGCCTGTTGTGCAGCCAATGGGAGGCATGCCCCTTTGTTTCCCTAACTTTTCTGTAGGGTTTGACTCTGGACAGAAGTCAAAGCCATGTGTAAATTATTCATGAGCACTGTCTGGGCTCCTGATGGGCCAAGAAGCCTGGGACAAAGGAATGAATAGTCTTTTTTTCCCCTTAGCAAAGCTGACTTAATGACTGCCTACTTCCCAGCCTACTCTTCTTGATTTCTGGGCCATGGCAGGTTCCAGACCTTCCAACCAAGGGCAAAGAGGCAGGCCCATCTCTTGCTCCCAGGAACTGGGCTCCTGTTCTTCCATGAAATACAAGTGCACACATCTGAGAATCAGGGTCAGAACACAAACTGAAAAGCACATAAATGTAATCGGTCTGTCTTTCCTCACACAGGGCACAGTCAACTAGAAGAGAAGAAATTCCTGTCGGAAAGAGTCTAAGCCTCCACTGTTAGAAGTCCTTTTTAACAATGACTTGCAGATGGTACCATCTTTGTAACTTGCTGGAAAACAAACACCTCCCCCCCCAAAAAAAGAACCCAAAACAGACAAATACCAACTCTATTTAGATAGGTCAGAGGCATCTTCTGGGGAGATCAGCTCTGATAAAGGCCATTCTGGGACATGTATGATGAACAAATCCACACCCTCCGTGACCCAACTGTGCCCTTCACTGCGTGTGAATTCCAAGGACTTGGCTTTCAGAGGCTTATCCTTAAGACGCTGCTCCTAGTCAGTAAACTGAGTGGAATTAAATTATGCTGTGAAATAAATCCACAGGATAAAAATAGCATTTGAATCTACCCTAATTAGATATGCTCCCTTCAAAGTCAACTGTATCAGTTAGAGTCTGCACATGGGGTTCAAGTCCAAGAGTAAATTAAAATACATTCTCAGAATTGAACCACAGATACCATGAATTGACATCAAATGTCTCAAGATGGGGTCTGACACTGCTTCAATGGAAATGACATCATCAGGTCACAGTGTCCATCCACCATATTCCAAAGGAAATAAGACAAGCAGACCAAGAGGTAGTAAAACCCAACACAGGAAAGCAAGCTTGCTGCCTGGCACCAATACTCAAAGTCTCTGAGGATCCAAGAAAGCTCGAGTTTAGACCATGCTACTTTTCTTCACCCTGCTTGATTTCATGAATTAAAGTTGTCCTATCACCAAAAAGGGAATAAGAAATCAACTCTTCAGTGATATTCAGCATCTTCAAGTCTCTCATAGGAGACAGTCTAGTCCAGTGGTTACAAACGTATAGGTTTGAATTCTGACTTCACTACCAGAGAGCAGTGTGGTTATTAGGCCTTTCTAAGACTTAGTTATTCATCTAAACAATGCAAATAATACTACTGACAATAGAAGGATTAAGAAAGAAATACAGATAAAGTGCTGGTCCTGTAACGTGTGTTCAGTTTAGCTTTATTATTATTTAGTTTTATTATTGTTTAGTTTTATTATTATTTTGACTTGCAACAGAAGTCTCTGTCAAGGAGGAAAGTCATTATCCTTAAAAATTAAACATGGAGGCCAGGCATGGTGGGTCAATACCAACCCTTTGGGAGATCAAGGTGAGGGGCCTGAGCTAGAGAACAGCCTGGGCAACTTGGCAAGACCTCATCTCTACAATAAATCAAAAAATTAGCTGGGCGTGGTAGCGCTCACCTGTAGTTCTGGCTACTTGGAAGGCTGAGGCAGAAGGATCACCCGAGCCCAGCAGATCGACGCTGGGGTGGCCATGAGTGTGCTACTGCACTCCAGCCTGGACAATGGAGTGAGACTCCAACTCAAGAAAAAAAAAATTAAATGTGGAAAAGTCTCCTTCTGGGGTAAGCAGAACAGAAATGGATGGATAAGCCATAGAGAGGAGAAAAAAAAAATGGAACTCACAGCCCAGAGTCTGATACTACCATAGGGAAGGACTCAGTTCCCTTCACCCTCGGAGATCCTACCAGTAACCTTCACATATCATATGCTGGGCGTAAAGTAGAGAGTGGGAAAAAAAATTCTGTCATAGCACTACCATGAGACTACCAGAGCCTGGTCAAGAAAGCCCCAAACATAGGCTGTCTTAAAGCAACTTGTGGCAGCCTTGTAACTTCAGAATGAGTGGAAATTCCTGATGACCTTCCAGCAAATGATGCCACTGCAGCTGTCCAGGTCCGGTTCCCAGTCCTGCAACACTTTCTCTACCACGCAGCACCTTGGGTCTACGATGGAAGAGCTACATCTAGTTGAGGCTTGGGGGCTCTACACTGAGAATTCATTGGAAGGAATTTCTGTCTAGTGCCTGTTACACCCCCTTTGCTGTCTCACTTCTTTCTGGCATCTTCTACCAGTTCTACTGCATTCTTTACTTGTCTCACTACTTGTTGTCCTATTTTGACTCCCAGGGTACTTAAGAACGTCCACTGTTTTTAAAGCTCTCATGTACTTTAATAATGATGTCAATATTGTCATACATTTACAAAAGGAACTGTACTTAATGAGGTTAATAAATAGCAAACTTCAATCCGGAAATTTTTTACTTTGACATTCGTACTTCATATATAAATGATTTTTTCTCCAAGGAAAGCAACAATTGCATCGCAAGAAAAAAAAGAAGGGTTTATGTGGCAACTAGGTTATAATGTGATTTAAAGAGTAGGAGGACATTGACAACAGGGAAAAAAGAAAAACTGGAGAAACAAAAATTGTCTAACATCCACTACTACATTTCCCACCCTCCCCGACCTTCTCTCTGACTAGGGTTTCATTTGATATCTGTTGAGTTCTGAGCTCTAATAATATCAATCAGATTTTGAGCGCAATGAAAGTATGGGTATAACACAATCAAAAAATTGTGTGTCACGAAATGGAATCAAACAATATTTGAGAGGGGGCTACAGATGGCAGATACCATCAAGCAGGACACTGCTCATCGGAAGTTCACCTCCTACCTCCTGCCTGTTGGACCACGCCCCATCTGACCGTGATTCTTATTACAGTGACTTAGGGCAACAGTTATCCACACTCTTCAGTCTAGGCGTGGGTTCTTAACATGGAACAAACACACAGTTAACCAATTCCCTTCAATGTCAAGACAGAAAAAAGAGAACACCGATGTGGTCAGCACCTTGCAAGGGCTTGGCTGTCATAGGCCCTTAGCAATCCCTGGGTGAACCAATTTGTGAACAGTCCCTTTAGAGGCTCTCTGGCCTATTTTATGAATACAAATAAGGCAAGTTCTTGTGTTGAGGCAGTGTTTATCACTATGTCAACCATTTATACCAATGGATACTTAGAAACTTTTTGAATTTGATTCCAAAAAGATTTCCATTAATTATCACAAGAATTGGCAGGACAGATCACGGAGAAGGGGATGGAGGATGAATTAGGAGAGTGGCTACCAGCAACCAAAACTCACCTATAGATGATTCCTTTCTCATGGAGGAACATGAGCGCAGAAATGATTTCCGCAGCATAGAAACGAGCTCGTGCTTCGTCAAACCGACGAGACTTCTGAATGTGGAACATCAAGTCGCCCCCATTTACAAACTCCATCACAAAAAACAGACGATCCTGGATACAAACACAAGAGAGGACCCAGTTGGCATCACAGTACCTAGGGATGTGGCCTGAAGAGATTGTCACATGGGGGAATTCAAAGAAACATCCTGACTATGGGTCAGGGCACCATGTGATGGGTATGGTGGGATCAAGTCCCTTGGGGAGAGAAACACCCCTGCAGGTAATTCCACATAGCCTTTAATTTCCATGTGAAATCAAAAGTAGAGAAGCATCCAAAGCTTTGGGTTCAAGTTCTAGCTCTGTGCTCTAGAGGCTGTGGACCTGGAGAGAGCAATGTAAATTGAAAGGTGAGCACTGTTCATCTGGAATATGCGGGGTTAATCATAGAAAACAAAGACCTCATATGAACTTTAGTCCATTCAAGTGGGCAGAGGACAATCACAGAAAAAAAGAAAAAACCACTCTAGAAAAGTCAGCCAAACAGCCGCTGAATGGCAGGCAGCCTCAGAGTGACCTCTGCTTGAAATTCTATTCAGTCCATCAAAAGATGGTAAGTCAGGCCGGGCGCGGTGGCTCAAGTCTGTAATCCCAGCACTTTGGGAGGCCGAGGTGAGAGGACTGCCTGAGCCCAGGTGTTCAAGACCAGCCTGGGCAATTTGGCGAGACCTCGTCTCTACAATAAATCAAAAAATTAGCTGGGAGTGGTAGCGCGAGCCTGTAGTTCCAGCTGCCTGGAAGGCTGAGGTGGAAGGATCGCCTGAACCCAGCAGGTCAAGGCTGTAGTGGCCGTGAGCATGCCATTGCACTCCAGCCTGGGTGACAGAGTGAGACTCCAACTCAAAAAAAAAAAGATGGTAAGTAAGGGACTCTTAACCTGGCAGGTGAAATGAACTCTTTATAAAAAGTCACCAGGTTGGGCCTTGTGGATCACATCTGTTATCGTAGCACTTGGGAAGGCCAAGGCAGGAGGATCGCTTGAGGTCAGGGAGGCAACACAACGAGATCCCCACTTTTACAAATAAAAAATTAAAAGGAAAAATTAGCTGGGCGTGGTGGCATGCACCTGTAATCTCAGCTGCTTGGGAGGATTGCTTGAGCCCAGGAGTTTGAGGCTCCTGCACTCCAGCCTTGTCGACAGAGTGAGACCCTGTCTCTCGGAGGAGAAAAAAAGTTACCTGTACAATGTACTAAGTACTATGCAAGTGATATAAATAAAGTACTATAGAAATTAGGGCTGCTTAATGAAAGAAATGTGTAAAAAAGTGATGTCTCTAAGATTTACAGTGTAAAACATTTTGTTTCAGGAACCTCTATCAGTGAGTTTTCCCCATTCCCTCCCGCTAACATTGGAAGTCCTGGGTTAGCCCGTGCTGGGGACCCCACAGAGACAGACACAGCCTCTTCTCTTACAGAGTCTGGCATGAGAAACACATATTGCTTTAAAAAAAAGCCACATAAGCAAATCTACAAATTCTGGTAAAACCTGTGAAGGAAACATGGAGGAAGTGTGACATCTGGTCACCTGCTTGGGGGCAGGGGAGGTCTCTAGCAAGTGGAAAGTGGGCCATGACCCGTAGGACAAGTGCTATCAACACAAGACAGTGATAGCCTTTTGGAGGGTTAGAGGTGGGGAGTCATTTTGTGAGAAAATTGGTATTTTATGAAAGGAAGTAGATACAGAGAACTCAACTTTATTTGGGGTTTTAAGTGCCACCAACTTTGCTCAGAGTTTCCACACAGTCCTGGCTAACAATGGGCAGAGCCTTGTGCGTGCTCCTACTCAGCTCCTATTGCATCAGAGGTGTCACCACCTGATCCCTATCAGGGACAGTCTGCCTTATGATCTCTTATTCTCTATTTTAAGTAATACCTTAATTAGAAGGGAAAAAAATCCCCTGTGATCTATTACACATTTCTTTCTGCTAAAGAGAAGCAAGAATTTAAGAGCGAAGAGGGAATAGTAAGAGTCACAAAAACAAAAGCCACCACTGCCACCACTACCACGACTCTTCAGGCTGGCCGATGTCCGCAAACAGGGAAATTGTAAAGCATAGCATCTGACTAATAAGCAGCCAATCTTCATTTGGGGGTGACTGACGAGTAGAGAGGCAGCGCTGGGTGGGATGAGCTTTAACAAACAATGGCTGTCCTGTATTTTCTAAATGGAGAGGACTCTGGTGGAATTAGCAGGTGAGACAGGGGGCAGGGTGGAGTGTAAGCCCGCGTGGAGACATCTCAAAAAGCTGCAGATGCATAGGAAGTGAATGATGCCGATGCTGTATCCATTTGAGGGGAAAGCAGCCACAGGGAGGCCAACCACCCTGAGCCATCCTTTGGCAAGGAGATCATCAGCCTGACACATTTTCCTTAACCAGCCGGTTCAACTTCCTCATGAGTCTGACTGGTGGGTACACGAATTCCAGCTGCCCTAAACACCTGATTGCTGGAACCGGGTTGGCAGGGAAGTGACCATTCCTCAGGCTGCTGTAAGTGAGCACACTTGGCAAGAGTTTCTAAGGCAGTAGGCCTCAAAAGATAAGGGTATTCCAAAGAAAACTTCATCCATTCCACAAAAATAATAATTCACACACCTAAAGTCTAAAAAGCTAGCCTGGGGGCTTAACTCCAGATCTGGAGGAGAAGAATTCTGCTCTCCGGTCTTGCTCTTTCTCCTCTGTCTAGCCCACTCACAGCCCTGGAGGCAGATTCTCAGATAATGCACGGAATGTGGCAGGTTTACCTCTGCCACATGGCAAAGGACCAGAAGATGAAGAACTGTGAAAAGATGGGCCCCGCCACCCCTGTTTCTTTTCATTCAGAGTCTCATTTCTGCCCTTCTGTCTGGCACCTCCTAGACCAAAGGGTACCAATCACAGCCTTCAGGTTACAAACAACTCTATTTCATTATTTATTTTTTAAATTTATTTTTATTTTAGAGTTGTGGAGTATATGTGAGGATTTGCTACATAAGTAAATTGCATGCAGGTGAGGTTTGGGCTTCTGGCAAGCCCTCTCTCGCCTTGGTAGTGGACCTGGTATCCAATGGAGGCTGTGTGCCCTTATCATCCCTCTCTCCTTTAAGCAGTGCCCAGTGTTTTTTGTTCCCACCTTTGTGCTCGCATGTCCAATGTTTAGGGCCCAGACAAACAGCTCTTGAAGCAAGCAGAAGGGAAAACAAGCCAGTTGAGATACAACAAGGACCTAACGGAAGGAATGGTCCCTCCTATAAAAGACCTCAAATAATGTCTCCAGGTAGAAAAAGAAACACGTCTAACAGTGAGCAGAATATTTTTGCTGTTAGAAAACCTTCAGTATACTTGCACTTCTGTTCATCCTTTTTTTTTTTTGAGTTAGAGTCTAACTCTGTCACCAGGTTGGAGTGCAGTGGCACGCTCATGGCTACCACAGCCCCAACCTGCTGGGCTCAGGTGATCCTTCTGCTTCAGCCTTCTACGTAGCAGGAACCACAGATGTGTACCACCATGCTTGACTCATTTTTTAATTTATTGTAGAGACAAGGTGTCCCAAATTGCCCAGGCTGGTCTTGAATCCCTGGACTCAGGCAAACCTCTTGCCTCAACCTCCCGAAGTGCTGGGATTACAGGCGTAAGCCACCACATCCAGCCTTATTCACCCATTTTAAAATGTCTGCTGCAGAGGGGGAAAGATTTGGCGGCAATTTCTTCAAGATTTCTTTTGCAGAGAAGGAAATAAATGACAAAAATCTCCAGTGTTCAGAAAAGGAAATCCACTCATCTTAGGTGGCGGGGTTGGTGGGGAGGATAAGGAATCATCATCAGAAACAAAATTCTATTGGGCACATCCTCAGGCCCCTCCTGGCAAGTATGTAATAAGCAGGAGCTACTGCTGAAGCTGCTCACGCTGGTGGCTCTGATGAAGATGTTTTCCACTAAAAAGAGACCATGCATGTGAATGTGCAGAGCAGTTCTGGGCACAGCCAAAAATGTACATTTGCATAAAAAGGACAAAAAAATACCTCCAGAGTGACAGAAGTCAGCTTTTCATTGTGGGATCTGGGATGACATTCATTTCTTTGTACTTTTCAGTGTCTCTCAGGGTTTTTATGATGAATGTGTATTACCCTTACACATAGAAGCAAACTAAAGTCACATGTGCTTCCTCCATTTTCTTTCTTATTTTCAGCCGAAAGACAGAAGACTTTGGAAAAATGCCATTGTGAAACTGTCTTAGAGAGTAGTTATTTGGGAAATGCGAGTCAGAAAGCAACTACAGAAAGAGGGGCCATTACATTATTAAGGGACACTATAACCACCCTTGTCTCCTAATGGACTTTCTGCTGCCTGGCATAGCCAGGTCATCAGGCCCATTGGAATGACATCCACAGTGAGAATCAGTTCGCTCTGGTTTGGTTCCCAAAGGCTCCACTGGATCGAGACCTTTTGTGCTTCCTTGAAGGTTCTTGGCAAGAATAAATGTTTATTGAGCAAATACAGTAAGCCAGGCCCTGGGTAGGGAACCAGCCTCCTAAACCAATGAGACCCCATATCTGCTCTTAGGACGCTCACAGACACTCAGTCAGCACATCACCCCAGCATGGTAAGCGCAGTAGAGGTGGGGGTGGGGGGTGGGGGTAGGGACTGTCATGGGGACCCTGAGCCAGGCACCTGAGTAGCATGGAGGCTGGGGCGGGATTGGGGGAAAGCTTGTAAGAGGAGTCAATTCCCCAGCCTTGAGGGCACACGATTCCAGCTAGAGTGGGTATCAAGGAGGAAGGTGTCAGGAAGAATGAACAGCTGGAGTGTAAGGGGCCTGCAAAGGAAGACAGGCTGTCAGGTGCTGGGGCTGCCGAGTAAGGTTTAACTTTAATCATACTGCTGTTTTCATAATCAAGGGTTTGTAGAAAATGCAACAGGCTACTTTATTTCATCCATTCCAGGTCACCCACAACTGAGAACTACAGGGTCTCAGCTCCCATTTTTCTTTTTTTATTTTTTGGAGTCAGGGTCTCACTTCACCAGGTTGGAATGCAGTGGCACGATCACGGCTCACTGCAGTCTCAACCTCTTGAGTTCAGGCGATTCTTCTGTCTCAGCCTCCTGAGTAGCTGGAACTATAGGCATGTGCCACCATGCCCAACTAATACTTTGAATTTTTTTGGTTGCTGTTGTAGAGACAACTCTTGCTATGTTGCCCAGACTGGTAACTCCTGGGCTCAAGTAATTCTCCTGCCTCGGCCTCCCAAAGTGCTGGGACTACCGTGTGTGAGCCACCATGCCCAACCTTCAGCTCCATTAATAAACATGACCACTCACTTACTAGTCTCTATTAGGAGCAAAAGTCCAGTGTCTGGGGTGAAACAAGTGGCAGCTATGGGGATTGGCTTGAAAAAGAGTTCATTAAGTGTTGGAACATGCCACATAGAAGAAAGCCGCATCTGCCGTAAAAGCAAATCACTCCAGCAAAATCATACTCCCTTGGAATTAATTTCATTGACCTGCAAGAAGCCCTTCCTATTTAGTGAATACCTTCAAAAAACAAAGACCTGTACTTGACCTTCTGCAAGGAGGCAGAAGACAACCTCTCCCCTACAACTTGACTCTTAGTCTGTTCCATGCTATTTAAGAATTAGCATTACTGGTTACTTGACAAACACTAAGCCATGCTTCACAGATTCAATTGTGAAGCAATCAGATGAAGCATTTCAGGAAATCCTGCATTTAGGGAGGTACCGCATGATGGGTTATGTGGCTGTGAGTCACTCCCGGCACAGGGAGGAATTCCCAAATCCCACCCCAGGCAGAGATGGCAGAGTTGACCTGTCCTGTATTTAAACCTATGCATACAGCCATTTTGGGTTTTCTGAAGTCCAATTTCCTAGAAACTGAACCTGCATATCTGCACAGCTTTGCCTAAGGCGTTTGGCTCCTCTAAGGTAAAATTTGCCCTGACCTGTGTGGCAGGAAACCTGAGGACCAGAGACCCGGTTTAACCTCAGTTCTAAAGCCAAGTGGCTAAGCCCTTTGTCTATCGGCTCCTCTGCTCCTCTTTTGTCCCGGATTCAACCAACCACAAATGCAAGTCATTAACATGGGGTAGTGAACACCTGGGGGAATAAAAGCAGCTCTGAAATCCCTTTGTCCCATGCCTGTGCCCAGTGTAAGTTACAGGTGTGGGAGGCCAGCAGGCTGGTGCCTGGTAATCACAGAATTCCCATCATCGCCTGCTCTGGCTCCATTAACCTGCTGCAGCCTGGGCCAGCTCTGCCCAGGCTATCAGTTCTGAACTGCTCCCTCCCCAGGTAACAACATCCCTTGAAGAGGATAACAACATCCCTTGAACTGTCAGTGGAAGGAGTGTGCCATTCTCTTTATAAAGCCCTTCAAGAAGGATTGTCCTTTAAGAGTTAAGACTGACAGGCAATCATATGAACAAGAGTCAGAGATGGAACACCTGGGGAGATGAAAGTGAAATGCCCAGATGGTACAAGTGACAGAACGGCCCGACTTAAGGAGGGTGACTGCAGAGGGAGCATGGACCAGAGGTAAAGTCCCATAGGGTCACTGGGGTGGACACCTATGAAGGGACCTGGCTGGCTCCTGGTGATTCCTTTCTTAGAAAACTGCTGCAGCCTGGCCACGTGGGTAAATGTTAAGACTTTTGTGTACAATGAGTTGGACCAAGCTGGGCTTCCCCGGAGTCTCTTTCCCAGAAAGCTGAAACTGAGCTAAGAGGTTTTAACTTAGTCTGAGCTGCATGGAGGAACTGGGGAAACATGAATTAGGGAGCTGAGGCTACCTTTGGAGGTGTGAACATGTGAATGCCTTGGTATAATAGAGTGGTGAAAGTCTTGGTGGACAGATGGATAGAAGAGGGAGAATGAAGCAAAAACATAGAGTGAGGCAGGACGAAAGATCAGTAGGCTGAGTTAGCCAAGGAGGAAACTTCCCAAGTTCCTTTCCAGTTTCAGATTCCCTGAGAGTCCTGGCCAGTTTCTATCTCGGGCTCCACGAAATACTCTTATTCTCAGTTCTCCCTTTTTGGCACAGCCTTAAGTAAGTTTTCTTTTGCTACCAGGAGAATTTTAACTAAGACACACACCATTTTAAGGAGCGAGAATTTTCCTTATTGAGATACATCTAGGCTAATGACACCTGTAACTACAGTCATCGTGTAAGGACTGGACCAGAAGCCAAGTGCCTCCTTGCCCAGTGCTGGGTCTAGAAAAAGAATCTCAACCAGCAGAAGCATCACACAAGGAGGAGACCTTGTGCCCAGTGCCCAAGCCCCTGGCAAGGCTGAGAGAAAGCCCTGTGCAGTGGTGAAGCTGGGTTGCTCAAGGAGCAAGAAGAGCTCCTGCTGTGTTCTATTTCTCTTCTCTCTCAAAATTCAGATCTGCAAAATGGAGATGACAGGGCAACCAAACTCACAGGTTTGTGAGGATTAAATGATGTAAGCCAAGAGTTTTGAATAGTGCTTGGCACACAGTAAGTGCTCAAATAATGTTAGCAAAGATCATCATTATGGTCCTCCTCAACCTTAGCATATCTACTGCAGCATCAGCCGCCATGGCCATCTGCTCCTGGGCTCTAGAGGGCTCTGGCGGGCCTTCTGCATCAGGCGTCAGAAGAGTCTGAGCCACAGAGGCAGCATGCAGGCAGAGAGCTGCCTGCCTGGGTCGGGGTGGTACCTCCCTCATGGGCCTCCCAGAGGGAGCACACACGCACACCCTCACACATACTCATATGCTCACATTCTGTCACACACTCACACACAGAGATACACACACACATACATACACACCCATACACTTCCACACACACCCTAACACACAACTCACACACACACACACACACCCCCCATACACTTCCACACACACCCTAACACACAACTCACACACACACACACACACACACAAAATCACACACACTCCCTCACAAACACTACTCACACTTATTCCACACTCACATTCTCACACACACACTCACTAGTACACAGGAATGAGACAGCAGCCAAAACAGCAGCTGCAGCAGCCCCCAGCCCTCCATGTGGGACAGGATCTAGGGAGTCCCAGGAGCTGGAAGGACTAGTAGTCCCGCTGCCAGGGTGCAGGGACATTTCCTGATGCCACATGGTAATGGCCTTGATCCGGTAAGGACTTTTCTTTCTTGGAAGTACTTGCTAAGCAAGGAGTTACAAAAAGAAATCTGATAAGCAGAATACATTAACCAAGGTTTCAGTTCTGATAAGTTTATTAATTTTTTAATACTGAATGATAATTCATATTCTCTACATTAAGGGCTTTATAGCAATAATAATTATTATTATTGCAAGCAAATGTCCCCCCATGGACTGCAAACATATTATTGCAAGCAAGACTTTTAATGTAGCTATTCTCCCCTTCTAGAAAGTTGATTCGTTCTTAGAACCAGATTGTGAAAGATTTTTCTCTGTTTAAAAAAAGAATCCACAGTCCCTTTGAGTTAAAGATGTAAGCCTCATTTGAAGATGTATCAGTTTGGAAACCAAGGTGGTAGGAAACAGTCACAGTATTCAGGATTACAGTGAGGATGCAGGTGGCCCTTGGGACATAATTCAAAGAACAAAAACAATGCTCACAGTTCTGAATAATGTAGTTATTGCTTTAAGGTATTGTTAAGCCAGGAGCCACTTCTACACATGCTTGCCCAACTTCTAAGAATTGCTTAGAACTGTTTCTATATGAATGACAAGCCCACCCTTTATCAAAAGCTGCTAATGATGGCCATGACAAAGGAAAGGAAATTTCCGGAAACAGACATCACAGTGTTGAACTTCTCCTAATGCAGTGAACTTTACCACATTATTATATTTCTCGGACAAAGTCGTCTACAGGGTGAATAGGGAGTTCAGATCAACAGGAAACAGTCACTGACGTCAAAGAGGTCACAGTGGAAAAGCACCCTCATGAGGAAATCTGATTGCACCATGTCTGAACTGGAAACGACATGAATTTAACCACATTAAGAAAGATTACAAAGGCTTCAAGGGAGAAACATTGAGAAGGAGCTTAATGGCTTCATTTTTTTAAAAAACTTATCACTTTGCACAGCCTAGATATCAGAATTTAATTCAATCACCCAGTAACCCCTCTGTCAGGCCCACAGGCAAGATACATCCTGTCTGAGCTCAGAGATAGTCTTCTTCGGGAAGGTGAAATATGTCTTGAGTATAACAAGCCCTTAGGACCTTGCATTTCAAACCTGGAGGGACACACAGTTCTTTTCAAAGACTGAGTGTTTTCCTGGTAATCTGGATGCATTATAGCCATCTTTCATAATGAAACCCGACAAGGCTTTCTGGCATACATACCAGACTAGAGAAACTAAGAGAGAATCTAACTTGCAGCTTAACACACTGTGAAGCATCCAGGCCAGGGTGTTCTTTAAAGCACAAATAAGCAGTAGCATATGATCAGAGCACATGTCCTCCCTTCCAGATGGAGCCTCCTTTGGCATTTCTGGTCCACATACATTTTCCCAGTACCACTGTGCTGGGCTGAGCTGGATCTGTGTACTTGGTCATGTTTTCCAGAGGGGACCTACCACCTTTGAAGGCAAAGTCCAGATGCTAAGTGATATACTTTTGTTGTTGGTTTTTTTTTTCTTAGAGACAGGGTCTCACTATGTTGTAAGGCTGGTCTCAAACTCCTGGCTTCAAGCAATACTCTTGCCTCGGCCTCCCAAGGTGCAGGAATTACAGGTGTGAGTCATCACATTCGGCCCGAAGTGATATATCTTTAATAGCATCAAGCACAGTGCCTGGAACGTAGTAAGGGTTAATAAATGCTTAGGGAATGAACACAGCAGGAGGCCATTTTTGTCTCCTTATAAAATTCAAATTAGAACTTTAGAAAAGGTGAAACAAAATTAGCTAAGATGAATTTTACTGAACCATTTTATGGAAGCAAAGTACAAAGAAGTAGGATACCTTGTCCACAGTTAAAACAGTTTGTGGAATAGTTAAGTACGAGAATTTGGTCAGTCACATTTCCCTTTATAAAGTTTCATTTTTCTGTTTATAAAAGTAATTATATGTCCACTGTTTGAATGTAATTACAAAGTAAATACATGAAAAATTGAGAGGAAAATAAAGAAAATGAAAATAAATCATCCATAATCCTGACAACCAGAGATGGAAGCCTAAATGCAAAGAAAGACAGACTATTTATGGTGTTTAGCTTCCAAAGAACTGGAAATTTCAGCATGAATAAAAGGCTTACAAGGTAATTTTAACTAGATTTAATATCTCTCTTATGTCCTGATTATACTTAGCACTCTATAGCATGTTTAAAGAAAGTGAAAGAAGAAAATTAAAAACATATCTTTCCCTTTTTCACTTGTATTGCATAATATTTCCTGATATAATTAGTCTTCAAGACCATGGTTTTTTAACAGTTTTATACTACTCCCAAAGTCATTTCTATGAAATGCTACAACTAGCTGGACTTCTAATTAAGTTAATGGTAATAAGGAGACATGATATTAACTGTATAGTCTCTTTGCCACGATAATTTTTATGAGCCTGGATAAGCAGACATCTCTGAGTGTAGCTGATTGTGTTTTAATTTTGATTGGTGAATCACTGAAACATCACTAATCTTTGGAGCACTCCCTAGTGGCTAGGAAGGGCATGTGACCAATGGCTCCTGATCAAAAATAACCCTGTATGAAATACACTAAAACTTGGATTCACCAAAGAGGGTATCTTGGGTGATTATTCACTTTTTGTTAGTCACTTAACAAAAGCATTCCCAATATGTTTTCTTTAAGTTATTACTTTACACAATACAATTCTCTTTATAGAGATTTTGGTTTAAGGATCAAGTTGGAACAGGTCTGCAGAAGATATTTATGAACTTAGTTGATATAGGGCTTTAGAAGAAACAGTAAAAATACCATTTCATTTATTTAGATCATTTTTCATCACAGAGATTCCTAAACTTTGCAAACCCTTAAGACAACCAAGATTTCATCTCTCCCTCTGATCTGTGTATGAATTAGATACTTTGCCTTGTGGGAGGAGATTTGGGTTATAGTTGTCTGCTGAGACATTTGCCCACTTAGAGAAGGAGCGAATATGGCCAAGAGTATTCCAAGTTCATTATGGAATGATGAACAAGATGATGCCCGGGAATGCCCTGGCTGAGATTCTGCCCCTTCTCCCCTGTTCTGCAGTGTTAAAGTGCTGGTTGACATTTCCATGTAGTATGTGCTGTCCATGCTGTTTTGAGTTTGGTTCCTCCACTGCAGCCATAACAAGCTATTCTCTGGCCCTCTGGCTGGGGAACAAGATCTGTTCAAGCATACAACTCACCCACAATCTCTTCCCAAACCATTTCTGCAATTTGGGCTAAATACTGATCTCCCTTGTCCATTGTGGAAGAAAGATACAGACCTTACTCTAAAGTTATAGCGACTAACGTCAAAGAGGCACAGCTCTAATAGGATGAGGGGTAAAGTAATCAGAAGCAGAGTAAAGGTTTATCCAGGGGAGAGGACATAGTGTGAACTTTGAAGGGAAGCTTCAGTCAGCCAATTGCCCTCAAGACCAATAACCTCATGCCAGATCCACTAGAGATCTTCCGGTCCTTTGGTGAATTGACTTCATCTCGGCACTTGATTTCTCCTCCTGTGAAACTACTTTGTTCTGATTCTTCTTTTAGCTTTTTCCTACCCTTCTCTACCCTTACTTAGAATTCCTTTTTCAGGTCTCCTCTCTTCTCCCTCTATAAACACCTACTGAAGGATTTTATACTACAAGAGGACACTGATGACACTGAAATCTAATCTCCCATCTGAACTGTGCTTCTGACAAGCAAGCGTCTTGTCTTATCATAGAACTTCCCGAAACTGAACTCATTCCATTCCATTCTCCTCTGGCTCCCAAATGGCCGGGAACTCTACCCCCTCCTACAAAGCACTATCACGTCCACCCCCTTAGTGTTCCCTTGACTCCACCCCATGAAGGCTGCCTCAGGGCAGGCAGGTCCCAGCTCAGCATCCCTGCCAGATCTGCTGCCTGCTTCCAGCGAGAGAGAGCTTTCTAGAATGCAAATCTGATGTGGCTCCCAGACTTAAAATCTTTTGCTGGCTCCTTTTACCTACACTAAGTTCCTCAGAAGAGGGCAGCACGCCCACTGGGGCTCTGCTTTTTCATAATCCCCACATTTCCTGTCTTGCAACTCTGCCTTATCATTTGGGATTTCCTGGGCACATCATTCCAGTTGAAGCCTCAGTGCCTCTGCACTGTTGTGACCTCTATCTGGGAGGTCATCCCCTTCTCCTGTGACTGTAGGGCTCCTATTCACCCCCAAAACGGCTCAGACAGCCCATCTTCTAGAAGCTCCTCCAAGCTTTGCAAGGATCAGTTATGACTCTCTTCTCTCTATCATGTGGTGTTATGATGATCTTTGACTATAAGCAATTAATGGACAGGCCCTCATTTTGTTCTTCCTTATGTGTTTTGTCCCTGGCATGAAATGTGTACTCCAAAACATTTCCTGAATTGAATTAAAAATGCAAGGTAGGTGCAATATTACCATTCAATATAGAAATGGTCAATGTCTCTTGTGGCGAGGGTCTACTTTTAATATTTAGAGACTATTCTGTTTTGAAGACAGCACTTAAAGTATCTCTATTTTAAGTTGAGATGACATTTCCATGCATGGAAAACAAAAGAAAAATAAGCCAGCAAGTTGCTCTCCGCCACTCCTTTTGCTATCAGCAGTTTTCCACACTAGCTGGAGAAGGTTTTGTAAAGCTCCGATTATCTTTGCTCTATGTACCACACAGGACAGGAACCTGACTCATGGGCTCCCCTGGAAGTTCAGGGTAGAGAGGATGGTTTTCACAAAATGTCACTGATTCGATGCCTTGTTGGTAAAGTGAAAGTATAATTATTAAATGTCAAAACCAGCACTATTTCTACTGTTTGCTTTTTAACACAATCTATTATACATGCTCAGTGAACTGATCTTTTGCTCCCTAGATGCCCCGGGGCTCTGAAGACTCTGCCTTATGGAGCAGCAGGCCTTATCATTGCGAGTTGCCGGCAGTGAGCTAGCCCTCATTCACATTAAACAGACCCCGCCTGCTTCTGCTGTCTCCCCCAGCTCAGGGGCCCTGTCCCTGCAAGTGCCACGATACAGCCACTGAGAGGTGTCACGAACCCCAACAGGAATTGTGCCTTTCTGCAGACTCAGAACAACAACAAAAAAAATGGTTACACATATTTCTATAAAGAAGGTCTGACATACTTTGCTTTGGCCCTTATTTAAAACAGCCCTCTTGGCCGGGCACAGTGGCTCAGCCTGTAATCCCAGCACTTTGGGAGGCCAAGGCGAGAGGATTGCCTGAGTCCAGGAATTCGAGACTAGCCTGGGCAACATGGTGAGACCTCGTCTCTACAATAAATCAAAAATTAAGCCGGGCGTGGTTGCTCATGCCTGTAGTTCCAGCTACTTGGAAGGCTGAGGTGGAAGGATTGCCAGAGCCCAGCAGATCAACGATGGGGTGGCTGTGAGTGTGCTACTGCACTCCAGCCTGAATGACAGAGTGAGACTTCAACTCAAAAAAAATAAAATAAATAAAATAAATAAATAAAAATAAAATAAAGTAGCCCTCTTGACTTCTCATATTGAGACAGATCACCAGTCACAGAAGTCAGTGGTTTCCAGTCAGGGGAGATTCTTCCCCCTCCTCCCTCCCCCCAGAGAACATTTGTCAATGTCTGGAGACATTTTTGGTTGTCATAACTGGTAGGCGCTACTGGTATTTAGAGAGTTGAGGTCAGGGATGCTGCTAAACTTCCTATGATGCACAGGACAGCCCTTCCCACCCACAACAAAGGGTTATCTGGCCCAAATATTAGTAGTGAGCAAATGAGATTGCACCATGCAAATAAGTGGGGTTTTTTTTAACTGCAAAGAATGAAAATTCATCAGCCATGAGGTGATTAAAACTATCTGTCCTGTTGGTGAGGGTCAAGGGGGTGGGAATAAGATTCTGAGCAATGTGGAAGGGTACTTTCTGCTGCAGTTCTGCTCTGAAGCCCAAGCAAGAGACGCACATCAAGTGAGTGAGCAGGTCCTGCATTCTACAAGCTTCCAGAAGAGAAACTTTAACCACTGTCCAGGTCAAGTTGGTCATATTTACTGTCTACGTTCTTGGTTGTATCCAACTCATCATGCCTTTCACCATAGGTAGCCATTAAAGTAGAAGGTCTGGGCCTACCATCACACAGGCTGATTTCCATTTCATGTGCCCCAAGGCAACACCCAGGAGGCTGTGGCTCAGTGCTTCCCGGGGTGAGGGGAGTCAGAGGAACAAGGAGGTCAAGCGCTTCCCATGGTCCACTGCACAGAAATGGAAAAATGTGCATGGGTCGGAGGGAGTTGGGCTGGAAAGGGTTCTTCTCTTTGTTTTGGTTGGGAATTACAAATTACATCATTTTCATGTCTAAAACATCATATACCACGAGAATGGAATTAAGAGACTCTGGGAAGAATTCCAGGACTCCCTTCGCAACACCTAACAATAAATCAGGGCAGACCAGAAGTGGGCAGGAGTGAGCTCAAAACACAGCCTCTTTTGCTATACAAATACACTAAGAGTTGGAAGCCTCCCACAGAGAGGAAGCTGGAACTCCCTGCGTGGCCCCAACGAAAAGGCAGGACATGCCAAAGCCTTCCAGCAGAAAGGGAAGGTCTGCTGGTGAAACTGAGCCAAGGTAATAGCTTACAAGGAAGGCAGGAAAAGGAACCTTGAAAAAAAAATAGAGAAATGTCCCAGCCTTCATGGAACTGATGTCCTCATGGGGAGCTTACAGGCCTGAAGCTCATGAACAGGTGTTCATAACGTACACTCTAGAAGAGTCTCGATGCTTGATGGTACAGGTTAATACCAGGGAGGCGATGAGGTATCCTCGCAGCCTGGTGCAGGGGCTACCTGTGAACCAACCAGTCTACTCAGTGGGAGGAAGAAGCTCAAGCAAATAGCAACATGAGCAAAAGCAGCACACTGGGACAGCTACTCTTTCCACTACACCCCTGTGTTTGGGCCCCTGACCCCTACAATGATGCGAAACCCACCACCACCAAAGACAGTGCCAAGGTCCTGAGCTAACCCTCCCCCTCATCATCTCCATCAGGCCCCAAATTCACTGCGTCCTACACAGAAATAAGGGAGCACTTGATAAACAAATGCAGCTTATTATAAGCCCCCCAGACTCTTGCAAGCAGATGGTTGCTCTGAGCCTGTCCCAAATGAAAATGCAGGAATTGCCACTGGGAGAGTCCCAGCTGAGTGTACGTTATGAACACCTGTTCATGAGCTTCAGGCCTGTAAGCTCCCCATGAGGACATCAGTTCCATGAAGGCTGGGACATTTCTCTATTTTGTTCGTTGCTGTGTCTTCAGGGCTTAAAGCCAAGCCCCACACCTCACAGGCTCTCAGTGCATGTCTGCAGAATGGACACCTTCCATCCTAACCTGCCAGGCAAGTGTCTACACTCTGCTAATTTTATACTGACAGGGCTGTTTCTGCTCATGAGAGGCCCTGGATCATTCTAGGCCCAGAAGAGATGGACATAGCTGGGGTCTTATCAGAGATGAAGTAATTATGGAAAACTCAAGTACTATAAAACTAGAATATATTACATACTGTGATTTTGATCCAAGGAGTCAGGTTTCTTTTGTTTGCTTGTTTGGGTTTTTTTTTTTTTTTTTGTGAGTCAAAGTCTCACTCTGTCACCCAGGCTGGAGTGCAGTGACACGATCACAATTCACTGCAGCCTCAACTTCCCGGACTGAGGTGATCCACCCGCCTCAGCCTCTTGAGTAGCTGAGGCTGCAGGTGTGCACCACCATGCCCAGCTAACATTTTAAAATTTTTTTGTAGAGACAAGGTTTTGCTATGTTACCTAACCTGATCTTGAACTCCTGAGCTCACGCAACCCTTTCACCTCAGCCTCGAAAGTGTTGGGATTACAGGCGTGAGCCACCTGTGCCCAGCCAGTCAGGTTTTTATACCACAAAAGTCTATCTTTGGGGTACAGTGGACCCACTCCAGCCACTCATGGGTGAAGCTTCAGTTCCCACCTGGATGTTCCAATTGGTCCCACAGGAATCAATCCAACTTCCCAGGGAACCACCTGCAGGCCTCATGCCAGGTGCTGCCTAAAGTGTTAATTGGTCTTTAGTCTTCTAGCCACTCTGGCTGCACTTCTTAAGAGAGACTGGCACAGAGGCAAGAGTTTCCCCAGAACCCGGCGTTCCTTCTCAACCCCCTCTCCTTTTTTAGTTCAGGGATTACATCCACTTCATTATATCTACTGAACACTGCATTGCTATCTCCTGTGCACTCGTCTTCTCTTCCCAATTAGACTGAGGGTTAAAAGAACGGCTTCTTTTGCCAACCACTCAATCCGGGTGAGCCTGGACGGGTTGATTTTTTTCACTAAACGATCTGGCAGAGTACCCACCCTGGAGCCAGTGTAGACACTTGTTGCTTCCTTAAAGGGCCCTGTTGAGGCCAGAGGAACTCTAACTCGACAGTTTCTAAGGGTCCCCAGTGGCGGTTCGGGAAGACCACAGCCAAGCCATCACCACCCCAACAGCTTTCAGTCCTCATGAAACACAGGGGCAACGACTGACTCTCATCAAGTCCCTGGTTACATCCAAGGAAATTACACACAAACCACCTCAGCAAACACAAAGGTGGCAGGTCTCGCTATGACAATGACGGCTAGTCACAATAAGGTCAGTTGTTGTTACTGAACAACCTCAAACTGAAAACCAGGCCAACTGTCTCTAACCCTTTTGTCTCACCAAATAGACGGGCAGTCCTACCCACAGAGGCAGAGCCAGGGAACAGCTCGAACTGTGGGTTCTCTTACTTCCCTTTCATTTCCGTGGCTCTATTTAGCAACAGAAAGTCAGAAAGCCTGGCAGCCCCACAGGACAGAAGAAAAAAGATCCCAAGTAACCCCCCGAAAATCCAGAGCCTGGAGATGGCCTGGGCACAGTTTGTCCCCACGGGGAATCTTTGGCTGAGAAGGAGGTGGGTCACACATTTGCTCTCCCCAGAGAGTCGAATCCAGCCTGACTGTGGCTGTTTATCCACAATTAATCACTTAAAAGAGAGATGGAGCACTATTAATAGGTGGAAACATGCAGAGAGAGAAAACACCACGTTCTGGCTCATTCTCTATTTTGATCTGAGCCGAAGGCAAAATACGACAAATGACCCATACCTGACCAAATTGTATTTGGAGCAATCATTGCTCAGGCAGAGGAGGAAACCTAGTTCCAAACAGATGAAAGATGCTTAGGTGTTCCACAGAAGGCCACATACTACATATTCCTGTCTAATGACACAACTCTTCTCAGCTGTACCCACTGCAGAGAGAAGAAATTTCTATTTGTGATATAATGGAAATAGTATTTAGCAGGACAACCTAATCATGTATACTAATCAAGGCTCTTGCTTGTTGTATGACGTGGGGCAAGTTGTTTAGCCTCTCTGGACCTCAGCTTCCAGACTGTTAAGCTGAGGATGATAGTACTCACAACTTCCTCTGTGGTTTTGGGTAGTAAGCATTTTGCTCAACACATATTTATGGAATGACAATGTGCAGTTTGACAGACGTTGACATTGACAATGAATATAAGCACCTAGAACATTCAACAAGTCTCAAGGAACTGCTCTTTCCTTCCTCACCCGTCCCGTCTGCAAAGCTGGTACTGTCCAGGCCCTTGGAATCAGCCAGGTCTCCTGGGGCAATCACAGAAAGAGGCTCTTTGGCACCCCATCTTTGCAGAGGGAAATGTCTCCCAGCTTTTCGGTTGCACTACCCCTTTTCATCTATCCCACTGTCATGGGGCCTCTCCGCCTTGCCCTGCATGTCACAGCAACTCAGAGCACAAGCGATAATGCCGCTGCAGGGGCTGAGCGTGCCTCCTCCTCCCTTCAACCCGCCAGTGGAAGCTGCTCAGCAGGCAAACAGGGCCCCACCGCCAGATGTTCAGTGAACACTCGGGGAAGGACAGGGGAGCTGCAGGGGCCTGAGAGCATCAGGGCCAGACAGGGCCAGCTGCGGCCTCCCACACCCACATGCTAGGCCAGCCCGAAGAGCAGTCCCCAGAGGGACTTCCGTCAACAGGTCTGTGAGGGAAGAACACAGATTTATGTAGAGGAACTTATCTGGAAAAAGAAAAAAAGGTGGGGGACCTTCTTAAAGACAAGTAGGCTACTAGTTAAGTCAGAATTAGAACTCAGAGCTCTTGCACTGGAGGTGACAGTGCAGTCACCTGCCTAAGGAAATTCTGAAAGATTCAGGGCCACATGACTACCATGCTGCCTGTCCCCTCTCTTTCTCTCTCTTACATACACACACACACACACATACATACACATATTCCTTCACAAATATTTAATATGACACCAGTGGAGAAAGTAACACAAAGAAAAGAATTTTCCCTTGCACTCATGCTGCCAGGTGATTTTCCTAACATATTTGACGTGTCCTGAGAGCATTTTGCACCAGTGTGTGCACTGGTGACATTTACCTCACAGATTCCAAGACACTCTGACCTTCAAAAATAGAATTTCAGTTTTGTTGGCCAACATCTGAGGACTGGCTTCTTATGGACAGCAATGGCCCTGCCGGGAACCCCACCCCTGTGGGTTGGCACCCCGAGGACATACCTCCAGGAGCCCACACATCCTGCAAAGGGGGCGCTGGCAGAGGAATGTGCAAAGGGGCCTTTGGGCATTCTGGGCCCACTGGTGGAAGCAGATAGGGAAGACAAGCTTAAGTAATTCCCAAAGAAAGAGGTGCTACCTTGGCTCGGTTCTCCGACTGGGGCCAGGTCCCGTTGGTGAGAGACAGTTTTGGGTACTGGCCGCACAGCGTCTTATGTTTTCCAAAAAGAACCTTTGCTTTCATAAACTGGGTCTCTGAACAAAGACTGAAGCATCTGACCGATATTTACTTTGCCACTCCCCCTTCCTGCTCCCACTCTGTCTTTGTTCCTCTCTCCCTCTCCAGGAGGACAACTAAGTGGCAGCCCCCTGGGAGCTGGGGGTGGGGGATGGGAGACCCGGTTTCCAGAGCAGAAATGCCAGAAGGCTTAGCTGCTGACACAACCGTCACTGATGAAGATAAAAGGAGTGTGAAGTGAATTTAGGCTGAAAAGAGTCAGGGAGGCGGCATTTCCTAGGCCTGCACCCCAGGTCCTAGGGGCCAGGGTCCCTCCCTCACTTCATAATGCCTTATTCCTCTTACCCCTATTACTAAAGAAATGTAATCATATTACCAATTTGGTAAGTAGAAAAAAGAAAAACAAACCACTCATAATTCCACTACCATAATACAGTTCCTGATAGTTTATTGGCATAATTTCTTGCCAGCATTTTTTTTTTGAGGGGGGGCATCAGGGGAGCAGGTTTGCTTCCTGTTTGTTGCTTCACTGTCTTGGGCAGAATCTGATATAAAAACATATTCTCACTATCATAGATTCTGTATTATTTCCTGGGCTCTAATCTCCATCATTTGCTGGGTTGGATTTCGGGCAAGTGACCTAACTCTTGCTTCATTTTACCATTTGGTAAAATAAAGATAATAACTGTACCTATCTTACAGGGTTGTTACAAGAATTGCATGCAAAAAATAACACAGATTATTTATTATATGTCACGTGCTCAAGATGGTGCCTGACATATAATTTAACTGCTTAATATAAAATTATCTCTTTGCTATCTGAAAATCTCACCAAATAGTATATTATTTCAGCATATCACTACTGCTGAATGCTAAAGCTTCTAATATTTTCCTATTATAAATAATGCATGGAGCCACAGCAATCTTGACCAAAAAGAACAAAGCCGGAAGCATCACTCACCTGATTTCAAAATTTACTATAAAGCTACAGTAACCAAAACAGCATGGGGCTGGCACAAAAACAGATACATGGACCAAAGGACTAGAAAACGGAACTCAGAAATAAATCCACACATTTACAATTAATTGATGTTTGACAAAGATGCCAAGAACACGCAACAGAGAAGAGACAGTCTCTTCAATAAATGATGTTGACAACACTGGATATCCACAAGCAGAAGAATGAAATCAGACCATCATCTCACACCAGATACAAAAAAGTGGATTAAAGACTTAAACATAAGACCTGAAACTATCAAACTACCAGAAGAAAACTTAAAAGAACAGCTCTATAACAATGATTTTTTAAAAATGTATATGACTAAAAGCACAGGCAACAAAAGTGAAAATAGGCAAATGGAATTATATCAAACTAAAAAGCCACTGCAAAGAAAAGGAAACTATCCACAGAGTGAAGAGACAACCTATAGAATGAGAGAAAATATGTACAAACCACACATCTGGGTAAGGGGTTAATATCCAAAATACACCTAAAAATTCAAATAAATCAATAGTAAGAAAACAAATAACTCAATTTAAAAATGGGTAAAGGAGCCGGGCTCGGTGGCTCAGCCTGTAATCCCGCGCCTTTGGGAGGCTGAGGTGAGTGGATTGCCTGAGCCCGTGGGTTCGAGACCCGCCAGGGCAAGCGAGACCTCATCTCTACAATAAATCAAAAAAAAAAATTAGCCGGGCGTGGTAGCGCGCGCCTGTAGTTCCGGCTACTCGGAAGGCTGAGGCGGAGGGATCGCCGGAGCCCAGCAGGTCGAGGCTGCGGTGGCCGGGAGCGGCCACGGCACTCCAGTCTGGGCGACAGAGTGAGACTCCAACTCAAAAAAAAAAAAAAAAGAAATTAGCCAGGCATGGCAGCACGAGCCTGTCGTTCTGACTACTTGGAAGTCTGAGGTGGAAGGATCTTTGGAGCCCAGCAGGTCGACTCTGGGGTAGCCGTGAGCGTGCCACTACACTCCAGCCTGAACAATGGAGTGAGACTCCAACTCAAAAAATAAAAATAAAAATAAAACTTTTTTCTAAAATTATAAGAAAAACTATTAACATAAAACTTTACATGAATGCTAAGTAGTCTTGTAACTTTACTAATGCAACATAAAATAATTTTTTGGATTCTGATTCCTAAAATGCCAAAATGACAGTGTGATCTTGCAGTGAAGCTAATAGTCATGCAATATTTTCAAGAAAGGGTAGATCACATATCCGATTTAATGAAAATAAATTTATTGGGAAAATAGATATCAGATTGAGATGCAACTCCACTTATCAAGTATCATTGACTTACAATCATAGGTTGACTATAGAGCTAAGAATTCAACAAAAAAGAGCAAAACTGGTCGGGCTCGGTGGCTCAGCCTGTCACCCCAGCACTTTGGGAGGCTGAGGCGAGTGGATTGCCTGAGCCCGTGGGTTTGAGACCAGCCTGGGCAACTTGGCGAGACCTTGTCTCTACAATAAATCAAAAAATGAGCCAGGCGCAGTAGCACATGCCTGTAGTTCCAGCTACTCGGAAGGCTGAGGTGGAAGGATTGCCGGAGCCCAGGAGATGGAAGCTAGGGTGGCCGTGAGCATGCCACTGCACTCCAGCCTGGGCGACGGAGTGAGACTCCAAATTAAAAAAAAAAAAAGAGGATTGTATATGTTACTATTACTTGCTAACTGTGTGCTCCATATCTTTTTTTTTTTTTGAGTTGGAGTTTTGTCCATCACCCAGGCTGGAGTGCCGTGGCATATCTTTTATACAGTAAGTCCCCTACATGTGAACCTTCAAGATGCAGACTTACAAAGATGCGAACGTGCGTACACTTGTCCAATCACACCCATCTTGCCCTCCGTCTCCTGTTGCTGATGATCCTTCAGCTCTACCATCTCCCACCTCTTCCTCCTTCAGCCAATAACTCTTCTTGCCTGTTCACTGATGCCAGCCCCTGTATGCCAGCAGTTGTACTCTATTGTACTGCTGTACTTTTCAAGGTTCTGTACCATCAGATTATAAATTCTTTATTTTTTGTGTTTGCTTTTTAATGTATTATTTGTAGGAAAAGCATTATAAACTTATGACAGTATAGCATTATATAGCCGACTGTGTTAGTTGGTTACCTAGGCTAGTTTCGCTGGACTTACAAATAGGACTTACAGGTGCTCCCTTGAAACAGAACTCATTCATATGTAAAGGGCTTACTGAATCAATAAAATTTACAACAGACATGTGCCTATTTTTTCAGAGACCTGGCTGTTAAATACTTATCAATCCAACACTGACCCCCAAACACCCCCACCCCATATTGACAGCCCTATAGGTTGGAGTTTCTGTCCAGGTTTCCTTTCCTCAATTCTAATCAAGTCTAATGGCCCAGGTCCTTGCCTTTAGACCAGCGTTTCAGTGTCAATGCTATTACATTTGGCAGAAGGCCATGGCATGTCATGGCTCCACACAGCATCCTCCCTCAGGTTGAACTAGGCCCCAGTGACCCTTAGGTCTCTGGCTGGGTTCCTGTCCCTGGTGACAGCTCTTCTAAAACTCAGCCACTGCTTCCAAATGTTGGGCTGTAAAATTTGTGACTAAATTTTAAAATAGTTATGTAAATGTCATATCACGTTTTTTTTTTTTTTCCCCAGAAGGAGCTACCAACTGTGTACTCTTGAGCCGTGGGAATTCTTATGTTTGGTGCTTTAACGGTTGGGGAATGCTGAGTTCTAAACAATTGATGGTGAATTGATGGTGTTTTGGAGATTAAACAGGGTCTGCATAGCCCACGTATGCAAATATGTGCAGGTATAAAGTGTAATTAATGAGAACAGTTTTTTCACTGAGCCAATATGGCTTTGTTAGCTTATTCTGACATGAAGTCTCATATGCCTTGGTGGGAAAGAACTTCTCTGTTGACCCCAGAGAAGAAGTTAGGAAGGGGGTCAGGAACAATCACAGAGCTGTTATTTCTTTTTTTTTTTTTTTTGAGTTGGAGTCTCACTGTCGCCCAGACTGGAGTGCAGTGGCCACTCCCGGCCACCGCAGCCTCGACCTGCTGGGCTTCGGCGATCCTTCCGCCTCAGCCTTCCGAGTAGCTGGAACTACAGGCGAGCGCTACCACGCCCAGCTAATTTTTGATTTATTGTAGAGATGAGGTCTCGCCAAGTTGTCCAGGCAGGTCTCAAACCCATGGGCTCAGGCAATCCACTCACCTCAGCCTCCCAAAGGCGCAGGATTACAGGCTGAGCCACCGAGCCCGGCTAGAGCTGTTATTTCAATAGCATTACATTTAGCAAAGACCACTGCCTTACACAACCCCAAGCTCTTTATTTTATTCTTTTTACACAGATGGATTCCTAGAATAATGCATCCGCATGCTAAGCCCCAGAGAACTAACTGTGTTGGTTTTTCAGAATTAATTTAAGGGCCTCTGAAGGCATTCAACACAGTCTGTTTTGCTCAGGTAACATAGGAACTGCCTGAGATTTTGTACCGGGCAGATGTTGTCCAGAACACAAAAGAAAATGCCTGTGCTACAGAGGCTGAACAGACAGAACAAACTTATCATTTTCACCACAAACACATCATGGGGAAATTCATCCAGCTTCAGGACCAGAAGCATTTTAATTTTGTGTGAAATTATGATATTAGCACAGAATCATTTAATTTTTTAACATCGTGTATGTGAACCATCTTAGAGATGGAATAAATGCCCGTCCCTTAGAGATACCTGGTAGATAAAGATCCACTTCCCTTTCCTAATTTAAATTTTCATAGAAAACTTGAAAGACCAGAAGGACGGTAAAGTGCTGCTGATTTTTATCTGATCTTAGCAATGGAATGAAGGTGAACAAAACTCAAATTGCAAGCCAAGCTAGATCAACACCTAGGAGAATAGAGCTTCAAAAAGAGAATTTTTGCAAAAGTTTCATTAAGAGAATCAGCCTGGTTGTAAATATTATCTATTGAATCTTTCCTGATGTAATCTTGTTAATCACACAAAGAGCCACGCATTCATATTCAGAAGCCAAAAAGAGAAACAGCATATGGCTGACAAAAGGCATGTACTCAGAGCAAGATTTTTCAGAGTGTGCTCCCAGCAAACACAAGGTCCTGTTAGCAGTTCCAAAAGCCTTCAAGTAATAGGAGTCCCCAGAGCCAGGGCCGGCAAGGGGTAGGCCTTCCGCGTGCTCAGATTCTGCATGGTGGAAAGTCACAGGCTTTGCCCTGAAGCCTCTCCCAAAAGGCCCCCACAAACTCCAGTTCAGCTCCTTTCAGCGTAGAAGGGATAACCCCAGGGCCAGCCGACTACTGTCAAATAAGTCAGTACCTTATGGATCCATGCTCGTAAGGAAGAAATTTCCAGCATTTATTGTTGGCAGGGGAAGGCAATAAAACCAGCAGGTGAATAAACCTGCTGCTTAAGTGCTAAAAATCTAATTTTCTGTTTCTTCTCCCATTTCTTATCATATATTGGCATCATGCAAGGGCATGCAAGGGACTTTCTGCCACTTTTCTGCCAGTAACAAACTATAGGACTTAAAACACCCCATGCCTATAAGACCTCAGTTTCCTTTTTTGTAAAATGAGGGGTCGGATTAGAAGTCTCCCAGGACCAGGCCAGCCCTGATGACTCAGTGACTCACACATGTTAGAGGAGATTTCCTTCAGGGGAATTAAAACCAGCCCAAACACACAGAGGGGTATCTATAGCGAGGACAGAACCCCATTGACGAACAGTCATCCTTCTGCCAGGGGCCAGCACGTAGTCAGCATCGGGAAGTCTCTCTTGGCATTTTCATACGACCTCTTCTTTCTCAGAGCGCCGTCATTCCCTCGTCCAAATGTCTTTGCTTGGCCAGGCTCAGTGGCTCACACCTGCCATTCCAGTACTCTGGGAGGCCTAGGCAGAAGGATCGCTTGAGCCCAGGACTTAGAGAACAGCCTGGGCAACATAGTGAGACACTGTCTCTCTATATAAAAATATACATAAAAATTTTTAAAGATGGCTTTGCTTGGTATCTAAGTTTGGTTAAAGTAGTTAAAGCAGTCAGCAGTCAACAAGGAAGAAAGGCATGAGTATTTTCCTGGGAGACATTTTTCAAGGGGTGATTTCAGAGGCTGAGGCCTGTGACAAAAGAGAATTTTTCTTACTAGAATTCTCCAATCTAAGAGCCTATGCATATCCCAGACATTTCCCTGTGCTTCTCACAGATGCCAAAAGGAAACTCACCAAGCAAGGGAACCCAGCGACTCCCCTAAGCAAATAAAGACCAGCTCATGGCTGGGCGCGGCGACTCATGCCTGTAATCCCAGCACTTTGGGAGGCAGAGAGGAGAGGATTGCCTGAACCCAGGGGTTCAAGACCAGCCTGGGCAACTTGGCAAAATCTTGTCTCTACAATAAATCAAAAATTAGCCAGGTATGGCAGTGCGCACCTGTGATTCCAGCTACATGGAAGGTTGAGGCAGAAGGGTCACCTGAGCCCAAAGGTCAAGGCTGCGGTGGCCGTGAGCCTGCCACTGCACTCCAGCCTGGGTAACAGAGTGAGACTCCAACTCAAAAAAAACAAAAAAGTGAAAAGACAAAAATAGTATACTATGAGTGGCTTAAACAAAAAACCTCTATTTCTCACAGCTCTGGAAGTTCAGAGGTCCAATTAATTTTTTTAAATAGCTAAATATATAATAATAATAATAATATCATTATTATTATTATTTTAGACAAGGTCTCCCTGTATTGCCCAGGCTGGTGTCAAACTCCTGGGCTCAAGCAATCCTCTCGCTTCAGCCTCCCAAGATGCTGGGATTATAGGTGTACGCCACCATGCCCAGCCTGAGAGGTCCAGTTTCAAAGCGCCAGCAGATCCAGTATTCAATGAGGGCTTCCTCCCTGGTTTGTGTCCTCACATATTTCAGAGAAAGATCATTCCTCTAGTGTCTCTTAAGGGCATGAGTCCCTTCATAAAGGCTCTTTCCTCATGTCCTGATGATCTCCCAAAGACTCCACCTCTTAATACCACATTAAGGATTAGGTTTCAACATATTATTTTTTGGGGGGGGACACAAACATTCAGTCTATAACAGTGTTCTTTTTCATCACAAAGTAACATATGCTCAGTGTTAAAAAAAAAAGGAAAATAAAGGAAATGGAAGAAAATGACTCATACTGCCACATCTGGACATAACCAGAGGCAACTTTTCCTTCCATTCTTTCTTCTACACGTGCATACTTAGATGCATCATTTACATTATATTTAGCTCATGTCTTACTTTTTTTTTTGAGTTGGAGTCTCACTCTGTCACCCAGGCTAGAGAAGACAATGGCACGCTCACGGCCACCACAGCCTTGACCCGTGGGCTCAGGCAATCCTTCCATTTCGGCCTTCCAAGCTACTGGAACTACAGACACACGCCACCACGACTGGCTGATTTTTTTATTTATTGTACAGATGAGGTATCGCCAAGTTGCCCAGGCGGATCTGGAACCCATGATCTCAGGCAAACCTCTCACCTTGGCCTGGGATTATAGGCGTGAATCACCACGCCCAGCCTTTACTTTTTAAATAAACAATTTATGACCGTTTTCTTAAGAGATCAGATATCCCTTACAAACATTATTTTTTAATGCTTACATATTATTTCATTACATGGAATGCCATAATTTATTTATCAGTTTCCTCACTGTAGTCTATTTAGGTTGCTTTCAGGTTTTGACTTTGGTAAACAATACTCTTGAACCTTCTCACACATCAAACTTTGTTCACGTTTTTAAATTATTTCTTCCAGGGAGATTTGACAAGTGGAATTCCTGGAATGAATCTTTTCACCTAGACATTCTTCCTTCCTTTGACTTGTGGGTCACTTTTGCCTTCAGGATCCCATCTGGTTCTTAACATAACCCCTCACCTTTTCTTCTGCATATGGCTGACTGTTAAAGTCATGGGAGCTGGTAAGATACACCAGAGAGTTTAAAATTCTAATAAAAGAAATAAAAAGATTGGTTTTCAAACAGCAAACATGCACTTCTAATAAACCCAAAGAAGTAAAACACAAAAATTAATACAGACCCAAAGCTCAATAAAATGTCTGGTTCTGAGAGCCACCTGCAAATTTCAGTTTCATATGTAAAAAATATATATAATAAAAATATTATGATGTTCATAAATCAGGCAAAAATATAAAATGCTTGGGAATTTGTCTAATGCAACTGGAGCAAAATATCACGTTCCTTAAAGAAGTGAGGAACTCGTCCGGGCGCGGTGGCTTAGCCTGTCATCCTGGCACTTTGGGAGGCCGAGGCGAGAGGATTGACTGAGCCCGCGGGTTCGAGACCAGCTAGGGCAACTTGGTGAGATCTCATCTCTATAATAAATCATGAAAACTAGCCAGACATGGTAGCGTGTGTCTGTAATTCTAGCTACTTGGAAGACTGAGGCAGAAGGATCGCCTAGGCCCGGCAGGTCGAGGCTGCAGGGGCCGGGAGCATGCCACTGCCCTCCAGCCTGGGCAACAGAGTGAGATTCCAACTCAAAAAAACAAAAACAAAAAAAACCTGCCTACGGCCCTTCCCACTGGTGACAAGGGAACCTGTCCAACTCAGGTAGCAGCATCCAAAACAGCATTGGTGACCAGCTTCGCATTCTGAGAGAAAGTGGCTACTGCCCCAAGGGTGGCAATCCCCAAAGAGTTTTGTTGGACAGCATTTCTCAGGAGCTGAGGGGGGTAGAGAGAGCAGAGATCTGTCTGTGGGTCACAGGGAGGGCCTTGGAGAGATATTATACAACTGAAATTCAGGTGCAGAATATTTCTACATGATATCTCTTATGAGATGCCAGGGGTGACCTTGAACCTCAAGGGCAGCTCTGATGGTAGAGTTGTGGCTGGAAGAGGAGCTGGCCATCGTTGACCAGGGCTGTCAAAGAAGCCATGAATGTACCTGAAGCCATGAATTCACCTGGAGAATTTGAGAGTGGGAACAGTGGGAGGTGGCAGGTGCCAGCCCAGATGGGAACCAAACCGAATTATACCCAAGTTGATCCCAGCAATAGCCTGTGCGTACCCAAGGATAGAATATCACTCTTTATCTATATCCTTTATTGTTTGGAAAGGGAGAGAAAAGTGCTGAAAATACGCCCTATTCCATTCCCAAACTCAACAGATAGCTTTAAAAAGGCAACAGCTTCTTTATAAGAACAACACACATTTTAGGAGACCTACAAAAACTACACTTCTTTGCATGTCAGATGTGTGCTTAACACTGTGTGTATAAATACATTTTGATAAGAGGGCATTTTCTTTTAAATACACATAGAGGAGCTGATTAGACAAGGGAACCCTATGGTGAAACCATTTTGTAAAGCAAATAACCACTTCCTGAACCAATCTGTCTCTAAGTCTTAATTTTCATATTCTATATCAGATTTGCCTAAAGGAAGTGCTCTTTACAAATTTATCCTCTGTTCAAATTAGAATTCATCTGTATCCATGCAACCTTTAGAATATTATTTCTATAATAAGTCACCAAATGCATATGTTATAACAGTCCAACTCTATCAATAGCTTGGATTCAAAGAATGCCTTTTATTCATACTACAGAAAATACAGATTTTTGTCTTTGTGAGTTCAGGCCGCTATAATAAAGTACCAAAGACTGGATGCACACACAACAGAAATGTACTTCTCACAGTTCCAGAGGCTGGAAGTCCAAGATCAGGTGCAGGCATGGTTGGGCTCTAGTGAGGGCCATTTTCCCAAGTTATAGACTATCAACTTCTTGTGCCCCCACATGGCAGGAAAGAGGGTAAGAGCTCTCTGTGATCCCTTTTGTAAGGGCATTAATCTCATTCATGAGGGCTCCATCCCCATGACCTAATCACCTCGCAAAGACCCACGTCCTAACACTTTGGCAGTTAGGATTTCAACATATGAATTTTGGAGGACACAAATATTCCATTCATAATAATATCTCATGGAACAGAGCTTTGTTTCTTTGTGAAATCTTAGAACTTTGTCCACAAAAGGATACAAATGACAATTCATATGTGAAAAGAAGCTCAGTCTCCCTAGTAATCAGGAAAATGCAAATTAGTCAAAATGGTGTATCATTTATACTCATCATATTGGCAAGACATTAATAATATTCAATGTTGACGTGCTATACAGAAAATGTTTAAATTGGCATAGACTTTTCTGGAGGACAGTTTGGCAGAATATGTAAAAGTTTTAAATACATATACCTTCTGATCCAGCAATTCTGCATCTATGAATTTTCTCTACAAACATGCTTATACAGGTGCATACCTGGCACACTTTGCACAAACAAAAAACTTGGGGCAACATACATGTCCCACCATAGAAAACTGGTTAAGCAAATAATGTCTGTGCTACAGAACACCATCCAACAGTTATAAAGAATGTAATAAATGTACTGATATAGCCGGGCATGGTGGCTCATGCCTGTAATCCCAGCACTTTGGGAGACAGAGGTGAGAGAACTGCCTGAGTCCAGGGGTTCGAAACCAGCCCGAGACCTCATTTCTACAATAAGTCAAAAAGTTATCTGGGCGTGGTGGTACACGCCTGTAGTTCCAGCTACTTGGAAGGATGAGGCAGAAGGATTATCTGAGCCTAGCAGGTTGAGGCTGCGGTGGCCATGGGCGTGCCACTGCACTCTAGCCTGGGCAACAGATTGAGAATTCAAATCAAAAAATAAAAAAAGATAAAAATAAATATACTGATGTGCAAAGACTTCCAAGACAGAGTTTTTTTTTAGAAAAGCAAATTGCAAAGCAATGTTCACGGTCTATTTGGTTTATTAAAAAAGAAAGGAAAAAATCAAAATACTAAAATTATGTAAAAAATACAGATGATGAACAGATATATTTAGTTAAATATAAACACATATTAAGAGATTGATAGGAATAGGTGTTAAAATGCGAAATAGTTAACCTTTGAGAACTGAGTGGGATGGGAGAAGTAAAACTGTCCCTTTTTTTTTCCACCTTCTATATTGCTTGATTTTTCTTTTTTTTTTTTTTCTTTTTTGTTTTTTTTTGAGTTGGAGTCTCACTCTGTCGCCCAGACTGGAGTGCAGTGGCCGCTCCCGGCCACCGCAGCCTCGACCTGCTGGGCTCCGGCGATCCTTCCGCCTCAGCCTCCCAAGTAGCTGGAACTACAGGCGCGCGCTACC